>JAPYYW010000163.1:0-79449 GCA_030522545.1 Cremastinae sp. A BG-2022a | reverse complement strand
AATGAGTAGAGATTAGCCAAAAGTCAATGCGTTCCGCATAATACACGCTCTATTCCGATGAATCGATTAGAGGCCTCATGTCTTTTTTAATATAGATAATTCGTCATTGCAAATAATTGACCTTCTCTGCTAGAATATAATTTTTTTAGCGATAAATCATATTATATAACTAGTATAATTATTTTAAAAAGAGTACATGATAAGGGGTGTAATTAAGTGAGTTCTTTTTTAAGAGAAAATAGACAATAATTTAAAAAAAAAACAGTGTAAAAATGAAGAGAGTGATGAATGCGACATTCCAGCGAGTCTGGGTGCCACTTGATGTCGAATTTGGACCAATTAGTGCAGCAGAGTGAGGTCATGCGATGCAAGAATCAACGTAAGAGATCTGAAAAAATTCGAGGATGATCCCACCGCGTTCTAGTCTCGCGTCTCCAGCGGGAGCTCCTCTATAATATACTGACGACGATGAGCATTAATCACGAGACGTGAATGACAAAACGTCAAAAACATAAATTTTGTTAAGGAAATTCAGTCGTTGCACAAAAAACTTGTAGGTAATTCATATTTTATATTTTTTGATACAGTGCATCCTCTCAATAGGGCCCCCAAAGCTTCCAACATTGAAAAATTGCAATAAAATAAGTATCTCAATTAATTTTGGAAAAAAAAAACGTATTTGTACTTTCATCAGTGTTGAGTGAATTTATTCACAGATTGAAGAATTCCGAAATTAGAAATATCTTTTGCCTTTCTATCGATCAAATCGGCTTTATCAGACGTGTGTGTGTGTTATTTCTCAAAAGCCTTTGTTGAGCGAAATCGAATGGCGTGAGGAAATCAATCTGAAATGTAAGTTATCAAAAAAATGATAGCTTCTGAAATATTTTCGAAAAAACGAAAAAAAAAAAAGTATTGAAAGTTTTGAAATGTATTGTTTAAATCTGGATGAGAAGAGAGTGAGAAGGCGGAAAAGGGGGGTTAGTTAAATGGAGAGGTTCACGCACACAGGAGGAGGAGGAGGAGGACGCAGCTATTGATTTTCCGATGCAGTCAACCCGGCGCCGCGCGGTTTCGTATCCCCGCGAGAATAAGGAGGCTCGTCGAGAGTCCACCTCATCCGACGCCTACACCGCCCTCCCCGGCAGCGCCGCCGCCGCCGCCGCCACTTCTCTTCTCCCCCCTCCCGCATCATCAGCTCTACACTCCGACGTCTCTGTCATCGAGACAGAAACTCACGTACGGGGGAGGGGACGGGGGGGGGGGGAATAAGAAGCTCTAGCAGGACAGAATAAACCCGCGGGCGACGAGTTATATCAAAATATTATTTATGTATTCAGGGAAATCGTGCCCCACGATATAAGTATATCATTAGACTTGAATCTCCAACCCAAATCTTATAAACTTAACCATATGCTGTACATATATAGAATTCGAGAAACTGATGCGTTATATAATGAGACTAGTTTTTTTGTCCAGGTTATTTTTCATTTAGAGATATATGAAATTTTATCACCAGACGCTTTAGGACGGAACGCTTCAAGCACGTTTCTTTAATTCAATTTTGATGAAATTAATAAACTATTGCACGACTGATTAACGAGGAACAACGTGCCCGTTGTTTGTTCACATGTTTCAATTCAAGGCGCATACTTCATAAAACACTTCGCATAATGAGCTCTATTTCGATTTATTGGTTAGAGGTTTCATCTCTTGTTTTTTTTTTTCTTTTTAATATAAAAGCATTTTGAAACGATATTGTAAATTTGAAACCCAAAACTATTCACTTTTCTTATGATTGAAAATAAGACTGGAACTGACACTCGATTGAACTTGTTGAATTTGTACAAAATGTTTTTCGGTAAGGAAGTACCTCGCGAGAGACTCGACACGTCTTACCCGGACACTTTCTATCGGCCTACTGATTCAAAATTCAGTTGAAAATTCAAGTAATTAACACCTTAATCGGTTTTTCACTCGACCTCGACCGATCACCAGCATGGAAACACTAATGACCGAGGAATTAACGAAAATTTGACATTTTTTTTTTCCTCGTTACACTTGACGAATGTTTTCTCTTTTTTTTTTATGTTCACGATCCCCGAACTATTCAGGTATACATATATTTGTCCAGGTATATTTGACATGAATAATAGGAAATTTATGTGTTGCAATAAGTTTATTTCACATAAGCTAAGAAAATTGAGCGTGCTCGAGGACCTCCAGCCTGATTTTTCGCCGAGAACCGAAAATAGGAAAATCTCAAATTTCAAGTGGCTTGAAGCGAATGGCGCAAGAATCACGTCAATTTATTGATTTTTTTTTTAAGTTATTAGCCCTTGAAGATTTTTGAAAAAATGGTAAAGGGTATATGTATACCTTCAAAAATTGGCAAAAATGTTTGAATTTTTTTTTTCTCAAAATGGAACTTGACAGATACAATGAAAAATCCAGGTACAAATAATAAACTTTTGGTATTAACGATGTTGAGGAAAAAAAATAAAATAAAATAAAATACGTTGACAAATATTAATGAGAGGTCGACGTTAATTGAAGAAAAAATTCGATCGAGTAATTGAGTAAAGTCTCGTAGTAATAAGGTCAAAGGCGAGAAAGGTTCGAAATGAAAAACGGCCTCGGTGCAGCCAACTTGATCTTGACGAGATCGTCGTGGAGAAATCGCAACGAGTACTTTATTTTTGCTGGCTGCGAAATAAAAATTGATCGATGATTTTCCAGCGAGGCCTCGTAGATACCTAGCTACTTCTTTATTTCGCACGCACGCGATACGCGAATGTGCCCCCGTGCCCAGAAACGAGCCACCATACGTCACGTCCGCATTTGCGTTAATTTATCATCAGAGCTACGCTTCTGCAATACATGGAGGACAAAACGGAGAGCTAAAAAAATTGTGAATTAGCTCCTCCATTTCATCAAGAATAGCAAAAAATTAGTGACAAGTTCACACAATAATCCATCAAAATGATGACACTAAAAGTAGTAAGAATTTTTACATAAAATCTTCTTATATATAAAAATTTAGCTTCCGTATATTTGTGTCCATAAAACTCGAAAACTAGACGATGGATTGCCTTGAAATTTTTACTAGATATCGCATATTTTGACAGAACAATGTTTATATATACTGAGCGATAAAAAATCGTTCATAATAAAGTTGATTTAACCAAGAGAAAAAAAAAGATATTGCAAATTGAAGCCCAGCATTCTCACAAATTTTTTGAATTTTTTTTCAATTTTAAGAGCTTATTCGATCACAAATTTTCCGTAGATTACGAAAATGCTATAATTATTCAGGCACTAACCAAGTATTTATTTATTAATATAATCTAAAAACCTATTTTTTATCAGTTAGTTTTTAGATATTTTAATATTAATTCTTGGGTTGTGCCCCGAATAATTAGCATTTTCGTTTTCGTTCTACTGTATATATGTAAATGATAACTTTTAACAAAATTGATATATTGACTTGGCTAATCTTTACTCATGAAAAAAAAATCAACGTGCTGCTTTGGAAATAATGATGTTTAAATAATTAATTTCGTCTTGCAAAAATTATCAGGAATTACCTATTATGAATTCGATATCATCGAGGACACGAAAAGATATCGCCGCTTGAAATTTTCAGATTTTCCTATTTTCGATTCTGGAAAAATCAGGCTGGAGGACCTCGAACACGCCAAATTTTCTCACCTCACTTTTATTATATATTTCATTGCATAGGTAATAGTGTGAGAAAAGCTTGCAACTCGATTTTGTAAATATTCACTATTCGATGACAATTTATCGTTCAAACTTTACGTTTGTCTCAATGTTTAGATACCTGGAATATACTTGAATTGAAAAAAAAAAAAAAAGAGAGAGAGAGAGAAAGTTCGTCGAGCGTAACGGGGAAAAAAATCCAATTAATTTTCGCCAATTAATTGACGTGTCGCTGCTCTCGCCAGGTACTTACCGGATAACATTTTTTAGCAATTCGACAAGTTGAATTCAGTGTCAGTTTCAGTGTTACATATTTTCAATCATACGAATAGTGAAAATATAGTGTAGTGTTTATAATTTATAATAACGTTTTGAAATTCTTTAGAAAAATATTGATGCGGATGATGAAAGTGCTGTACAATTTATGCAAATAATCTCGATTCTATTAATTTTGAACCAAGTCTATCAATATCAGTTTTATGCCAATCTTTGGATTTTTCATCATAAATTATTAATCCTATATATGTATTTTCAAGAATCCATATGGATTTGATGGTCCATTTTTTAACTTGGAAAATATCAATTCAAACGCATCAAAAAGGAAAAGTGGCCGCGTTGTTGCTCGTAGTAATAGTAATAATAATAATTGCACCGGAACTGAATAAATTGTGTCCGATTTTTGTTTGGTACTTGAGAAAGGTCCCTCCCGCCTTTTTTTATACATATATATTTGTGATGTGTGCCGAAGGGAGTGGCAATATTTATTTAGTAAAGAAAACCGGGATTAACGATCTTGAATGAGGGAGGATGAAGAGAGAGAGAGAGAGAGGGAGGCGGGCGAGGAAGTCGAGGGTCATCATGTGTGCGTGGAATATAACGCGCGCGCGTTTTATACGCGATAACTCGCCTCGTTTGTACACGGAATAAAAACGTGTGTATTATGAGAAGAGAATCGGAGACAGGGCGGAAACTCCCTGATTGACTCTCCCTGATGGCTCGCTTCTCCTCGTCGTCGTCGTAAAAATGTAGGACATCGAGATAAAAGAGAAAAAGGGAGAAAAGGGTGAGTGGCCATGCGTGCGATCACCACCACTCTTTCCATCATGTCTAAAAAATATTAAATTATAAAAATGAGAAAAAAAGCAAAGGAAATCACAGTAGGATTATTAACGAGGAAAAACAAACTCGAAAAAAAAAACACGACAGAATGTAGAGAAAATTATACACTGTATGCAAACGTGATGAAATTACGAGGACGCACGATATACTGCGAACGAACTCGTGTAAATAAGGGACGACAAGAAAATTTGATAAATCCTGAGAGAGAGAGAGAGATATGTTCAAAAAATGCCAAAATACACACGAGAGAAAATTAATTGACAATGAGCTAATAAAACAAAGAGGAAATTAGTGAAAGAATGTAATAGTCGGGGTATGAAAGATTGTTGAAAAACAAAAAATGGAAAAAATGTGTGTAGAGGATGAATTAATGACGGATCGCTAATTAGGGAGAAAATTGAAAGTTGAGAGATGGCGATGAGAAGAGACACGGAACGAGAGTTCACGAATAACAGAGCAACCCTACGGAAAAGTTTTCTGAGAATAGTCACGTTTCTAAATATAAAGTCACGAGTGCAGAAAGAGAGAGAGAGAGAGAGAGAGACAAAGTCTCTTCCCTCTTGTTGATATCCCAAGTGCCGAGAGAGATGCCCGGATATTCTTGGAGAGCATTGAGGATTTTCTACGTGCCGAGTCAAGACACCGCGCAACAAATTTTCGCCGCCGCCGCCCCTCTGTATACAATCGGGCCTTTCACTTCCCTTCGCCCAAAAAAATAACAACCACGAATATCTTTCTACTCAAATTCCACAAAATTCGTCATTTATTCGTAAAACATTCCAATCATTTATATTCATATTAAAATATTCCATCACAATTTTTCAATTGTCAGTTTCTACAAAAAAGTCATTTTGTTTCGATTTGAAAAAAAGAGTTATAATATGTTTTGCAAACATTTTATTTCCAGAAGTTTCAAAGAAATTCGATAATCTATTTTTTTCAATAGATTAGTTTTAGTTTAAATCTTTATCAATAGATTTTGTTGTTCGTTCGTAAATAGATTCACAGAGTTATTCAGCCCGTACCGAAGATACGAAAAATAGATTGGAAGATGAAAGATTACATTGTGAGAGGTTAATTCGAGAATTATCAGTTTGTTGTTGAAACAAAAAAAAACGTCGATTCGTATATTTCAACAAGAAGGCATCGTTATCGTTCTTATCTTCATCGGGCTGGTAATTTGTAGTTTCGTGTGTGTGCAATCTCGTTCCTATTCGACCGAACGAAAATTAATAGAGAGAGAGAGAGAGAGAGAGAAACTTGATAACGGAAAGTCTGTGCTGCGGAGGTTTAAAAGGCCATCGCTGTTCTTTGACCAAAAATTCTTCGACTTACAGTCACCGATCGTAAAATACCAGTAAAAAAAGAAACAAAAAACCGAGAATGAAATCGATGCGAAGATCTGTCAGTAACTTTATAAAAGATTCAAAAAAGCACGTAAAAATACATCGAATCGATAGCAGTATTTTCAACGCCTCCACGTATGATGATCTCATTCATTAAATTAATATTTAAAACGTTTCCAAACATAATGAGCTGTCGGACGAGAATGTCGGACTTGAAAAGTTTCAAGGCTAGCGCGGCGGCAGATGACTCGGATTATTTTAATTTTAATAACAACCATTGTTATTATTCGGTTATTATCTCATGTTGACGGGGGGCCATATTAAAATGCCGGTTAGACGAGAGCGTGTCGAAAGACAATAATCCAGGCTGCTGACATTAAAAACCGCGTCGGGAGGAAATATATAAAAATTGGCGAACGCGATAATAAATGTCACCGTGTTACATGTTTGAAAAGTACGAAACGGAGGTGATAGTCGCCGCGATGTGGTGATCGATTGATTCCTCCTTTCAGTACGATGAGGCGCAAAAAAAAAAGAGTATGTTTAACGATGAGCTCGGACGGAAGACGCCGAGATCTCATAACTCGAGCGCGGCGGCCGACTCTCGTAAAATTAACAATCCTAAACACGCGCAAACACCGTAACTCCCCGACACAATATATAACTGACGTAACAGTAAACATGAGAAACTCACGCCACCTTCGGGGACATCGGGGAAAAAACAAAATGGCCGGAGTAGTTTTTTAACCGCATTCGTAATGAATATTTCACGTGAAAATCGCTGTCGGCGATGAGTCAAAATTGCAGTCTCGGATCTACGAGGCTGCAAATATTTATCTGCGAAGCGTAACTGTCAATTGGTGGCCTGATAAAGCCTGGCCCTGCTCCAAACGTTTGCAAGAACGCCTATTAATAGCAATCGATACAAGACAAAAATACGTCCCGGCGCCCTTTTTATCCCTCCGAGTCACAGGTGAAAATATATATTTCTAGTCATCAATTATTCAGAAACAATAATTATATGTATATTGATAAAAACCTTGTTAACAGTTAAGTTGAACCCGTTTGTTTTTCAAACATTTTGTCCCCAAAGTCGTCACCGAGCGACGAAGAAAAAAAAACAACAAAAATAATACAAATTCTGCAATTCTATCACAATGTTTAAATACAATCTAATACAATGTTTAATCGTGTCTCGTTCGAAGCATCATCGATAATTATAACGATGACACATTGAAAAGTGCCAAAGAAAAAATTGGGAACGTGCAGCGGCGCCGTTCAAAGTCGAAACAAATCGGGCGCGTTGCGCCAATTGTTAATTTTTTTTTTTTTAATTTTGTTTTTCAATTATTCCGGCAAGGAAAGAAATGAAATTCTGTGATTCGCGATCGAGCTGAAATGGTGGTGGGGGGGAAGCTAGAATTGGGTCACGCACAGGTTCTCCCTGACAGGTGAACGCGAGGATGAACATCGAGGAACGTCAAAAGAGGGAGGGGGACTTTAACGGGTTCCACCAACGGAAATTAAATCGTTCTATTGTCACGGGCCATTTCCTTCCCGTGCGTAGCAAATATGACGAAAAACCGTTCCGTCGGGTCGCGTCCGTCTCGATCCGGCTCAATTTTTCATCAATTTCCATTCGTCAGTTCGCGATTCGACACGATACGCTCTTCCGAGCAAGAAAAGACGCCCGGCAGAAAGGAGAAAAAAAAACTTGGCGGCGTCGTCTTGACAGAAATGTACGATGATTCCGCCTTCACGATTCGTGCTATGCAACAATACATATCCATACGAAAAGCTTGGAGACGACACCGTTCAAAACTCACCGGACGATACATTTTTCGACGTACCGAGGTAAAAAAAAAAAAAAAAATCTATCGAGAAACTCGGCGTACGCCATTTTCACATTGGTGTATCACGTAGCCGCCGCTGCACGGTCAATGTTGTACGATAAGGGAGAACGGGAGCGACAGAGAGAGAGAGAGAGAGAGAGGGAGAGAGGGAGAATTGAAGCATAAAGAGCGTTTTCCTTACCGTCTCGTAAAGAAAAGCTCACCGTTCGCTCGCACTGTTTAATTCCACCAATCCAAAAGTGTACTCGACGCCTTGATTCACGATAAACACACAATTTTCAATAATATATCCTCCCTTTTCATCAATGGGTTAAAACGAGCGAACAACACCAACGACGAGACCGCTCGCACACTCGACCGGCGCGCAACTGACCCGGTGACACTACGCGGCGCGTTCGACTACGCCCGAGTAAAGTAGTCCCCCGTCGCTTGGCGGCGCTGTGTACAACGTAGCCCTCGCCATTCTGCGCACAGATTACATTTGTTCGACTCCTCTTTTTATCCCGGCCGATTATAAATTCGCAGACGGCGACTCCACGATTACGGCTGCGACAAATTATCGTCTCTCGTTCTTTATTCAGCTCGGAAAAAGATGTCTCGCGCGAAAAGTTGGCGACGGAGATCTCGTACCGGGCGCGTAGTAATACAAGTCGAGCAATGACATCATCAGCCCCCCGTAAACACATTTCCTAGGGACCGGGCACGCCCCAGCCTACGCTCAAAACGAACAATTATTTCGCTTCTTTCCTCACTCGATTCCGTATATATTTATTCAATTGATATTCGGGGGGGGGGGCGGCTGATGAAAAATGCTCGGTGGTAAAACAAAGCTTTACTTTATATCAATATAATTATTTATCTACGCGTATAGAGACACGGTCGAAGCTATCAAAGTACAATAATTTTTACATTACCATAATATTATAATAGTATATAATATATATATGTAAAGAAGCGCAAGCGAATATAATACTAATGAGAATAGTGAGGGGGGTTAGGCGGTAAACCGGCGCTCTCTTTAGTACAAGTTGTTGATTCGTGGCAAAGATATATATGTAGAATTGGAGCGAATAAGAGTTGTGGTGGCCGGAATCGGAGCCACGAAAGTTAGCGATCCTGACACGAATAGTGGACGATGTCACCGTTCGGATATCTGGCAAAGGCGCTGCGGAGGAAAGAGGAATAAAAATGAATGTATGAATAATGAGATTGGCTGGAATGAGTATAGTAAAAAGTACCTCTGATTGCCAAATCGTTTTTTGCATACGGGACAAATGTTGTACTCGGTAATTAGAACGCTCTGGGACTCAAAGTACATTCGTTGCTCCTGGACCTGAAGGTGCTCCGCGTGTAAGAGGCCTTTCAACACCTGGGTCCGTCTACGCTCGTTCAGCTGGTTCTGCAGGCTCGCCTCGAGGAAGTGCCGGATTCGGCCAATCGGCACGTTCTCCGGCAACACTTGTATCACCTTCGCCGCGTCTATCTTGAGCGCGTACTCCTCCAGCAGCTCCAGAGCCGTCTCGAGATCCGGTTGGGCGGTTTTCTGCAGTTCCGGACTCGCCCCTCCGATAATTAGACATTTATCAATCTCAACTTATTCTGTACGATGATGAAACCTTGTCAAATTTCATACATATATTATTATTATTATTATGACGTTAAAGAAAGTCTATGAAATATTTCAACAAAATCTATCGATGCTCATTTTACAGACGAACCACCATTAAGTCTGCAGCTAATAGGGTTGACATTTTCTAACTCCATTAACAATATAAATGACAAAACTCGTCCAACTATCGTTTATTTCATAAAAATCTATTTAAAAATGAGACAGTTGCAAAAATAGATTGCCCAATGGATCATTTTTTTGTATTTACTCGTGATTATACAATATGTATATCTTAACAAGCAACCTCATCGGACAAGAGAAAGCTATCAGAAAGCTCTTCTACATCAGTACGTAATTCTACACGATATACTAGTTTCGTATTGAGTCTTTATGTACTGAGTAAATTGAATATCGTTACCAGCCATGATACCGATATCCGGTTTAAGCAATTGTTGGATCAGAGTTACGTAAACCTCGTCCGATCCGTCCTGACTTTTTCCAGGCTCCGTATTCTTTTCGTACTTGGAATATATGTTGTTGCAGTATTGTATCGCTCTTGGCACGTCGTTCAGTAAATTAACGTATATCGAAATAGCTTGATGGTGCCGGCCGAGACGCCCGAGAATAATGGCACGTTCCTCGAAGAGGCAGTCCGTGGGAAACTGCGATAGAACGGTCTCGGGTGTGTAATTCATTGATTTTTCTAAAAATTGCTGCAACTTCTGTCGAACGTGCTCTCCGTTTTGTTTCTCAGCTGGCGTCGCCGTTGGGCTCATCGAGGCCAGACACTTTTCCTTGTACTGGTGAACCAGGACGTTGTGGAACAACGGATTCGTGTCTTCCCAGACCCTCACGACGTATTCCAGATAGGTGATTACCAAATTTTTGTGACAACGTAGCAGATAGTCCAAGACTTTCGGCCTTGGCAACTGTTCAACTTCCTGCAATTTAATTTTCACATAATTACGATGATTTTACTTTCTTTCATTTTCCTTTTCCGTTTTTTTTTTAGCAATTACGAGCAACTTGCCTGGAGATCTTCCATGAATATTCGTAAGCCCTGTTCCGGATCTTGCTCGAGTACCCAACCAGCGAATTTCAGTATCAAATCCATGTGCTCCTTTCCCAAATGCTGGAGATACAGAATCGTTCGTTCTGTGCCTTTGAGACTAGAGTCACTCTTTTTCGACTGTTTCTCCAGAAGCTCGAGAGCTTTTTTGTGCTGCCCTTTCGTTTGATAAAGAATTATTAGTTCGGGATATTTTTGGTGCGCCAACAAAGTTTTTTCAGCTTCGGCGAGATGGCAATGGTTCAAACGCAGAAGAGGAGCGACGAGAGCGTCGTTTGTCTATTTATTTAAAATAAATGTACTCTTAAAAATAACGATAATCGATAACCAAATACGTTAGTAGCAGTTTAAAAAGCTTACCTGGAGGTAACATTTGAGAAGGGTCGTATCGATTATTTTTAAAAGTTGCTCCGTCGCGACGGCCGTCATATTTTTCATTTTCTCTTTATCCTTGCCCTTCTCGTTCTTCGCTTCCTTGTCCCTGGAATCGCTGCCGCCCATCAAATTGAGCCTTACTTCCGTCAGAAACGCTATAAGCGCGAGAAGGCCGTTCTCCAAATCACGGTCTTGAAGTTTCGGCGTCGTGGTGACCGGCTCGTTGATCTCATTCGCGTTCCCCGGCTGCGAAACCAAGTCCGGAAAAAGTCGAATAACCTCGTACGGATCCGTGCCCAGCGTTTGAAACTGTTTCATGGCCTCTTGAAACTTTTTATTCGCGAAAAGATAGTGCGCGTACAGAGTCTGTATCTTGCACGATTTTTTCGCCTTCTCTTCTTCGCTCACATCCGACAAATTCTGAAAAAAAAAAAAAAAAACAAAAAATCAGTTCATTTTTCGATCAATTTTTTTTTTCATACTTTTAGCAATCTTACCGTCAATTTCAGAGCCAATTGAAATTGATTTTGTTCCAAGAGCGTTCTTATCTGCTGCCCGACGTCGATCGCGCTCACGCACCAGACTTGGCTCATGGACGCGACGTAAACTTTTCCCTGCTTGCTTCTGCAGATCAAACGAGCCTTGTTCAATTCTTCGAGAGTCTGAATGTGCAAACAGCCCTCCAGAGTGTAAACCTCCAGACTGTCGTGAACGATACCCAAGAGATAAGGATCATCCCAGGCTAAAAATAATTATAAAAGTTGAAAAAAAAAACCAAAAATTACTAAAAAGTGGACTCTATTTTATTTTTTACCAGTGGCACTTGGGGAGTCTGTCCATTTCACTGGATTGTGCTGTTTCAATTCACCAGTTGTGTCCATTATAATCGACTGAGAGTCCTTGCCAAGGGCAAATGAGTCTTCTGATAATTTTGTAATACTAGGCTTTGGTGGTTTTCCAGTCGGGAACAATTCTTTCGTCTTTCCATCCAAATATACTAACGTATATGACAAGCCGTGGAAACCTACGACGAGTGTCTCTCCACACCTGATGAGTAAAATCTTTTTCAAAGCACTGTGGAATCTATATAAATCTTTAAATTTTCAAGTTTTTATCTGTACCAGGCCAACTCTCGAGGAACTTCGGATACAGACAGTTCATTCCTGGGTGCATCTCCTAAATCTTCAAAATGATTCTTTTTCCAGTAGTACAATTGTAATTTCCTTTTTACTGCGACGCACAGGCGCACGCTTGTTAAACTTTCAGCCTGCTGAATATTCAGAGCAAAGAGGGAAGCCCCTCGAGTCTTGGGTAGTTGACAAATTTGTTGAATGTTCATAGAATTTAAATCGTGAACGCATATAATGTCATCTGAAAGAAAATAAAATGCATCGCGCATTCAATAAAAAACAGGTAAAAATTTTATTACAGTATCTTACCAGTCAGGAGAATGAGCAAATTGTAAACGGGAACCACGTCGATCTGAACTATTCTCTTTTTACTAAAACTTTTGCTATAACGCAATAATTCAAGCTTATGGTGCTCGTTTACTTTGGGCGGTACATTATACATCAACAATCGACCCTCTCTGGTTCCAATAATCAAATTGTCATCTATGAAATGGATGAGACATCAGAGATGATTTTGACATTTATAAAAATATGAACAATATTTCGGCAATAATAATAATGTGTATTTTTACCATAAGCAGTCATCGACTCAATTTGAACTGTCAAATTGAGAATAGGCGTCGCCTCGTAAGCTTCGTGCATTTTAATTTTTTTTTTTTTTTTTCAATCAACACACGACAAAAGAAAATAATCTCTGAGAAAAAGAATAGGTTAATTATCGAGTAACACTTTTGACAGATCGCAAAACATCGTACAGGTCCGCGTTGAAGTTGGTCGCATTTAAAAAAACGCGTATGTTTCGAGAGATGTCTAATTTATTGCAGCTTTTTGGTATTTTTGGTAGGATGGAACAAAAAATAATATGTAGTACAAAACAAACGAAGCTTCTTGTCTGCCGTAAATATAGTAAATAATAGTCATTAATAATTCGAAAGGTTGCGCGTGAGTTCACGATTGCATATATATATATATATACATCCCTGTAAGTTTCAGATGGCAGCACCTCCCGGATAAAGAACAATCTGAAGTTGCCGCAGCTACACGCATAAATAAGTCATGAACAGAAATCAACACTGTCAAGAAAAACATCAATTACCTGTCTCACATAGCAATCTTAAATGATTAATAAACAATAGGGGAAGGATAATCTGAATAAATGATGAAAGACTCGTCGACGAAAGAGAATGAGCGAGTCCATGGAAACGGTAAGGTAAGGAGAGAGAGAAAAAAAAAAGAAAAGAACGTCAAATATCGTCGATGATGAAAGATGAACGTTAGAAATAGTATGGGGCTGTGTCCAAATAATTTAAGTTGATTGCTTGACCCTTTTCAGGCCGTATCGAGCGACGAATCGGCCCCGAAGCACCACACGCTGCGAGGATGGCTCAACCGACTGCTGCGGATTAAAATGACGGACGGTCGAATATTGATAGGCGCCTTTTTGTGCACCGATCGCGACGCTAATGTGATTCTCGGCTCGTGCGCCGAGTATCTGTCGGAGGAACACACGGAGGCGAGGCCTCTGGGCCTCGTTATGGTACCTGGTCGTCACATAGTCTCTATTCACCTGGACGCTTGGTTCCCTGGGGAGCCAAACAACCAGCAAAACACTTGCTCCTCTGACAGCGAATGAGATCAAGTTGAGTCCAAATACAAAAAGAGAAAGGAAAAGCAAAAAAAGATACAATTTATTCAACAAAAATTACGACTGGGTCGACTCTATAAACACTAAATTTGCGTTTTTCTAGTCTAAAGAATCGTTTCCACCTTGACTTCCTCGCCTCTCTGTTCGTCCGAGTTGCCTGATAAATATAAATGCAGTATTTCAAGATTTTAAAACTCCAACGAGGTTAAACATTTTGTTTAAATACAAGAAAATATTTTTGTTTAAGAAGAGAGATGGGTTTTATATAATAAATCTTACCAGTTTTTCTTATGCATTCTTCTTGAACGTCATTGTATTCCATTTCAAGGAGCTCGTTGAGCTTTATCTCTCTGTTCATGTTGTTGAGAGCGTCGTCCGTCCTCTGACCCAAGCTCACCGACAAATTATCCATGCCTGCCATGTAACTGGCTTCGGTTGCAGCAGTAGCCAATTTTTGGACATAGTCCATGTAGTTTACTAATTGCTGCAATTAAATATTCTCTTGTCAACAATTACTTGAAAATCTTATCTATTGAGGCGAATTTAAGAAAATACGTACATTGACTGATCTTTTACATTTTTCAACTTCTGATCTTGCGGCTATGATCAAATCCCAATGAGAATCGGTTACTGAATACAAAAGAGTGTCTCTTGTAAGGTTTATGAGCAATGCCAGAGATTTCCTAAAAAAATCGTAACTCGCGTTCAGACTCGATGTGACTATTTGGAAATGTGAAAAATTCCGAATTATTCGAATAATTCATTTTACCTATATTCTTTACAACTATTTTCTATGGCTGTGTAAGTGACTGTCAATGACTGGGAGACACTGTTTACGATTTGAACAGTCGACTGTTTGATCACGCTTTCGTGTGTAAATTGAGAGAGATCAAGCGTTTCCCATTCTATTTTCTCGTCCGGGAGCGTCGTCGTTCGAGCTTCCGCACATTTTACGATAATTTTCCCCGCTGTGTAGTACTGTTAAAAATAATACAGAAGAGTATTGTCATTTTAAAGCACGTGCGGACTCTGGATTTTGGGAGGTTACAGCTCGAAACTTGAAGAAAACAAATCTGAAGCATTAAAAAAATTACCAGAGCAGGACGAGTGTTTAGCAAGAGTGCTCTAAAAATTCGTCCGAAGGACATATCTTTCGGTTTTCGTTCAAGTCGTCGTTAAATTCGCTCTTACTATATTTGAAACATCATAAATTTACATATACCGATGAGGAACGTCAGTGCTATCGCGGTGGCAATTGTAAGAACTATAACTCAAATGTATTCAATCATCGTCCTCGCTGATTTTCCCAAAACTATTATTAATATTTATCAAAAAAGAAGAAGAAAAAAGAAAAACATGTCACGCGAATTATCGGTAAAAAAAAAAGAATAGACGGTTTATAAAAGAGTGCTTGAAATGCCTAATAATAAAGATCGAAAAAGTACGAAATAATGGAATATACTCTATTGGTTTTTTGGCTTTCTCCGGAATTCGTGATGTCACGAAAAATATATGTAATCGGGCATCAGTCACGTCATTATCATAAATCTCTGTCTCTTTCTCGCGAATAATAATAATAATAATAATTGTGGCAGTGTAGTTTTCACGTGCAACGCGGTGAACATGCTACGTTGTTTGTTCACCAACTGGCTTACGTGACTAGAGCCGAGTTTTAGAGCAGAGGTTTTTCACCTCGCTCATCGTGTATAGTGTTTTCGTATTCGTACCCATCAGTGCAGGCTCCACGGTAAGTTCGAATGTAATTCCAAGACACCTCTACTGCTCGACAAATGTTTCTCCAGCTCATCGTACTACAAATAAACCCTGACATACTTTCCTTATCGTAGAATTATTAATGTAGTACATATATACCACGGGGTATCGCGTGCATTTCGATAAAATTGCCGGAACGTACCAATAAGTTCATTGATTGCTCATTAGGTTAATTTATCCGCGGCGCGAGCGCAAAGTCAGCTAATGAAAATTTGCTTCAATCTAATATTTTTGAACAAATCACTCAAGAATTGGAGATTTTTTTCTTTGTGTGCATGCGGTGCTCAATATTTGTTTCGCAATTGAAAATTCTTGTTAAACTGCCAGATTCTGTTTCTCCCCCCGTTGTTGAAGCTCTATATAAAAATATTTTTAAAAAAATAAAGAGGTAAAACTTTCGAGTAAAAATTTGCAAACTTTTCGTAAATGCGGAAGAGACATGGTAATATTATAAAAAATGATAATTTCACACGCAGAGTGATGACAGCTCTTGTTTTTGGTATTGGTATTGGCTTGTTCGTGGTGCTTTTGCTCTGGATTGTGGCAGCACTCGTATATGCAGCCTCACTGAGAACTGAGAAGAAAGTCGGTGGCATAGCGGTAACAGTAGCTATCTTGGTAACTGTAATACTCATTGGAATTCCTAGAGGATCCGAAGAGCCTGTATTCAAGGAGGACAAGGTATTTACCTCTTTTCTCATAATATACAAATGAATGACCGATTGGTCGACATGTCTCCGCATTGAAACAATTGTCTTTACAGCCTTATGACCGCTTGTTCATCTGGAGAGTCCTTCTTCTGACATTACTGGTAGTTTCCTCAGTTATTGGATTTATCGGATACATCAAGTACCACTTGCTGGAAACTGCAAAACCGCAAAGCATAACTCGCTGGATTCACTGAGGATCGTTACTTGCTAGCGTATTAGTACAATTATCTCAAAATATGCTCCGTTACTTGAGAAAAACTATAACAACGACCACTAGAGGTATTTCGTTGCTCAGCCGGAACAACAAGAAGTTTGAGATTAAGGACAACAATGAATTCATGGATAAAGTAATAAACAGTACGGTGCCGGTTATTGTGAACTTTCATGCAGAATGGTGCGACCCGTGCAAAATTTTGACACCAAAGTTGGAGGAGCTTATTGGGCCGATGGAAGATTTGCACCTGGCTATTGTGAACGTCGAACAAAATCCTGAATTAGTCCACACGTTCGAAGTAAAAGCAGTTCCAGCAGTTATAGCTGTGTCCAATGGCCTTATAGTTGATAAATTCATCGGACTCGTCGAAGCTGGTATGATAGAGAATTTGATACAAAAGTTGACAGTAAAGCAAACAACTTAGTAGATAAAAAAATCTATAGATCTGCTCTTCCTCCTCTGAGACTTAATAATGTATTTTTTTTTTACTCATTTAGTCTGATTCGTACTTGAATCATTCATTGAATTGTTTAACAATCGTGAAATTCAGTTTTTTTTACAATCCTTGATTTGGACCAAAAAGGAAATCACGAAAACTTCCTTATTGATACACTGGTTTTGTATATATGCGTACTTTTAGTTGTAAGTCAATTTGCGAAAATGCAATTATTCTCGTAAACTTATAAAATCATAGCTCTCTATATTGTATTTTATTACATGTTTGAGCTGAAATTTCATTAATTTCCCAAGGAAAGGAACAGGGCTCGTGAATGGGATATTGTCTCTTTGGAATACTTTTTAACAATAAAAAGATTCATTTTATATAGTAAGAAAAATAGACGCTATGATTATGAAAAAAGTAACATGTTTTATTATTAATAGTATTCTCGTTATTTTCAATTCATATTAATATCCATTGCGATAGTAACTTTTTTTATGGTAAACCATATAGAATCTTACTGTTTTTCAATTTCCTCTAGCATCATTTGTTTCCCCTTTAATCTTTCAATCGTGTATTGTACGTGCTACTGCAATAGTATACATATAATTACAAAAAGAAATTCTATGCATCTCGAGACGATTGTGACGAACTATATTTACAATTTTAAATACGTAGCTCTCGAGGTTTCAAACTTTTCATTATCGTAAAGAAAAACATATCTTGGCATTGGGAAAACAATTTTATTCGTTCTCAATGAAAGATTAAATATTCGAAGTAAATCGTAGGCCAGAGAAGCGGCGTATCTTTGATAATATCTTTTACTCAATTTTTTTTTTCAAATACAATAGATAAAATGGCTCATCTCACTTGTTCGTTCTCGTACTGGCACTTCCCAGAGAGAGGCTCTTCTTTTTTTTTTTTTTTTTTATTGTGAATCCGTACTTACAGCCAGCAATTGACAGACTAGCTAGGTTTTTTCATCATCAGTCTGGTGTCTGTCGATACACCGTGATAAGGCAATGCTGTGACTCGCTGATAACTTGGAGAGATGTCTGAGACGACGTAATAACGCGAAAAAAATTACATTGTACAAAACAAGAGTTAAACATACAGAAAACTATTGAGCGAACATTGTGGACGTGTTATAATGTTGACATCTCTTCAAGAAAACAGACACATATTTTATCACCTAAGTAACTTTGTGAATACAAATTTTCATAGAGTTGAAACAAAAGTCTATCGAAGAGTTATTTTCTGATCAGAGATAGGCTTGTCTCGTTACTTGCAAGTAGTTCTATCTTTCGTACAATTTCTAAATATTTATTTCCAAATGTATTTTAAATGCTTCGGTCGTAGAAAGAACTTGTTGGGATTTATTTAGAAAAATATTGAGATAAAATATAGAGTAGCGAATTACCAAAAAAAAAAAAAAGAAAAAGGTTCTTTAAAGTAACGAGAAACGCTCATCTGCGAAACAGAGTAACGATACAATTTTTTTTTTCTTCAATTTCTCCCTTGACTATAGATTAAATAAATTATTTTCTCTCTTCAATATCTCTCACCCCGAATCTCTTTTTTCTCTCACTCTTTCATACGACGACGAATAAAATTCTAGATTCCGTTAAACATGTTTACTTCGTAGAATGAATTCGATAGAAATGCTTTTTGTTTTCGAAACACTCATGCACCGCGGCGACGCGTCGATATGATGTCCCCTTGCCGAGCTCTTGTCCGTAGTACTATTTTCGTCGCTTTGCCATCGACATTCCACGAACGTTTTTTTTTATTATCGGATAATAGTAAATATATATTTTTACATATTTGTCATTGTTTTTTAGTTTTCTCAAATATTTTATGCTTACACTTTTATTTTCCAAGTATCTACAGCTTATCGCGCTATGACGTAGTTAAAAAAAAATTCTTTGTAACAAAATGTAGAAAAACACGAATGACGATTCTGTACAATTAACGAACCGATGCAGGCTCGATTATCATTTCAGTGATGATATACATCGTGGTATTGTTTCTTTTTTCGTCCGACGAGAATAATACCTTTTCCATATTTAATGATCACAGCGATGATCCACGAGTATATCTCGTTATTTACATTTACTTTTTCCTTCGAAGTCGCTTATCGCGGCCCTGCAAGAAAATGTCCTCCCTTTCAAGCCACTTCTGTATAATACACGATATATTACAGAAATTTGGTATGCGACGAGAGGACTGGGGAGCACCAGTGTCTCGCTATAATTAGTCTAAATTCTCAGCGACGAGTCTGGCGGGAGATTTCGCGACGTTTCAAACTTCCGCGCCCAAGTCGCAGACGCCTTGCTCCGCGATTGGCACGTACTTGTCCTCAATTTTAACTAGCAATATGACCTTGTCGACGTGCGAACGGCGATTCGGATCTCGGTGGTTCGGTATCCAACGATGCACGACGCAGCCTTCCATTCCTCGCTCCGGGATCCAGTGCTGCCAGCCCGTCCTTCCTCCCTGCTGCCTCATCCGCTCGTCTGGCCAGATAACGTCTATTCTCCTGCCGAGATTAATCGCGTCGTACACCTGATTTGGATCCATTATCTGAAATATCGAATTTTCGCCAGTTGAGACGGTTGTCTCGGCAAAACGGGCCTTTCTTACGAATTGCACGAAAATATGAGCCATCAAGTCGATCCCCAATGTATTTCTCGCACTTACTCGAACTCTCTGCGATATCTCCTCCTTCTCGGTTTTACCGGAAAAGCTCGTTTCACACTTGGATTCTTGCTTTATGTCGCTACTGCTGAGAAGCCCCGTCAGACTGGCCAGAGTCGAGCTCGTTGGTTTTCCAACGGAGGCCAGTGAGCCCCGATTTCCCCCCAGCGAGCCAGTGTTTGCGCGACCCAACGATCCACGACCCGTAGAGCCGCCTATCTGACAGCCAGAATCGATCGACTGCGAGCCCGAGGTATTGTGACCTGACTGGCCGTAACCTGAAATTATAAACAAATTTTCGTCACGAATTTTGAAGTACGTGAATTTTTTCAAATAGATAATACATAGATATCTGAAAATCTATTAACCAGAGTGGACGTTGTAAGTTGTCATCGCGTAAACACCATCGTTACCGAATCCTCCGTCGTCCTGAGGTCCCGTTCCGCCCGACGAGCATCCCTGACCGCATTTTCTTCGTATTCTATAAATAAAAGTGTTTTTTTTTTTTTTAAATTAGTATACTTGAATTTGAATAACGAAATTCATGGTATTTTCTGATAAATATCGGATATCGTACTTTCCCCATAATTCAAGAACATTTTGCTTGATTATACTGAGACTGAGAGGTCCACCGACGATCGAGCACAGCTGCTCGTTCGTTTCGGCGTAGCTCGTTGTCAGTGGTGAGACGTAAATCGGGTATCCGATCGGCTGATCGCACGAGCTGTTTATTATATTTCTTAATGCCTGTTTCGCATTTTGTATCGAGCCACGCTCCGGATTTCGATTTCTGAGGTAAACAAGTTCCTGCTGCTGTCCTGCCCACAAACCCCTGACGCACTCTCGGTTCATTTTTATCACGCGAAAGCTTAAAAATCGTTTGTTGAGCATTATCACTTTGTATTCGTTTATACCGTCATCCAAAACGTGTCTGGAAAACAAGTAAATATAGTATTTAATCAAGTTATAAAACATATTGAGTAGTAGAAAAAGGATAAAATTGAATGGCGAGTCGTTTTAGGTCACCTCAATGCCAACAAACTCGGAGCTCCACTGAGAACAGCGTTTCTCCATAGAGGATCAGCCTCGTGGCTGATGACCAAGTGTTTGTCGTGATTTTCGATGGCCTCGTAAAGAGCCGAGGCTTCCTCGTACTGCTCGGGGCTCATGAAGTGATCCTGGTGAAGTTTTAGAGCCATTCGAACACCTTTCGCGACAACGCTTCGCAGTAGATCGACATCGTGCAAAACCCACTCGTCGCGTATCGATGTTATGCGAAAATCACCTGAAAGATAAATTCGTTACGATAAAATATCAAAGTAATGGTGACGACGAAAATGTTATTTTTCATAATTTTATCTCACTTTTGATAATATACAAAATTTCTATGATTATTCCTATTTAAAGCTGACCTTTGAAGAGAGCATGCAAACCGTAGAGAAAGAATTCAACGCTCGAGGCTGTGTTGTGCGAGGCCGCTCCAAGGACTCGCCTTCCTAGCAGGCTCAACGCAAGGCACAAGGAGACCAGAGGAGAATCCCTGGATCTATCCAGGTCCCTGGTCTGTAGGGGAAAAATATGAATTAGGATATTCAATAAATAAGTGAATAATGAAGAGGTAGGTAAAAAAAAAAAAAAACAAACAAACAAACCTTGTTATATTTGACAGCACAGAATTGTATCCAATCGAGATAAACGTTGCAAAAGCTGGACCTGGTGATGCCGCTCGCCCGAAAGTCGAAATCCTCGTCGATGTTCATGTTGAAAACGGGATCGAGGTCGACAAAGTTCCTCGTCGGTTTTAGGGCTTCGGTGATGTCGGGATTTTCGAGCCACTGGGTGAGCTTCGACGACTTGATCGCGTAGAAAATGATGCTCTTGACGTAGTAAGTAACGAGAACTTTTCGAAAGTCGAAAATCTGGAGCATGGAGACGGCCGAGTTGTCGGAGATGGAATAACCCTCGAGGACGTACTTGGCGCTGACGACTTCCCAGGCGAGCCAGCGTTGTCCGAAGGCCGCGTTCATGCTGAGGAGGCGGGACAAGTGTCCCATCTCGCAGCAGCAACAGTTGTCGTTTTCCTCGATGCTCTCGGATATCGCCTCGACCTCTCTCTGCTGGCAATAAGTCCCGCGAAACTCGAGTCCCCGGAGCTGGAAGGTAACGAGGCCGTTTCCCAGTTGGACGATGTGAACGAGGCAATTTAGGTAATCGGAAGCAAGGAGGAAACAGTCGCCCTGCTCCAAATTGCCCCATCTCCCGAGAGCTACGTCCCCGTACAGGCTGTGCTGAAGCGACCTCGTCAATTGCTCGTAGAATATCGAGTTGAGATTGTTGTCGTCGGCCCCGAGATTTCTCTCGAGATGGGAGGACATCCTCGTGTTGCTGTGGTCGACTCGCCTCGTCTTGTAGTCTCGCTCCCAGAACTTTATCGGTCTGACGTAGGAGGAGATAAATATGGCGCTCCCGAGGAGAGGATTAAGCGGAGTGCTAAGTACGGCGGATATGCTCGCCTGGAGGAAGAGCATCGCGGAGTGGGGCACGGAGAATGGCTGGGCGAACGCGTGAAAAGCGCTCCCCCAGGTAACCTGCCAGGGCGCGATGTAAGTTACGACGAATCTCATCTTTAGGAGCAACTCGTTTATCTTGGCGTAGGCGATACCCGTTACGAAGTAATCGAGGAGGAAGGTCTCGCTCAAGCCCCGAAAGTCCAGCCGGAATAAGAGAACCGCGAAGACGAGGACGAGGTATCGGGAGGAAGGATCCGAGTAAGCCGAGCGAAGCGACTTTAGTCCGCACATGACGACGATCAGAGCCCCGACGTTATCCCCGAATTTGTTAACTATCTTCGGCGTATACTCCGTAAGGGCGCCGAGAAAGAGGATCGGGTAGAGGACGTTTCTCTCGAGGAAACAGAGGCAAACGTAAACTTTCTCGAACCACATTATCTTTACGGGCTCGCGGACCTCGAACTGGCCGTGCTCGTGGCTCCGGAGGAGCGGCGTCGCGAGACACAGCCACGGAAGCTGTTTTCTCAACTGGGGAACGATGTAGTGCAGCAGAAATCCAAGACCGCTCGCTATTCCCCAGAGGACGGGATTCAATTCCGGCTGGAGAGCCGTGAATACGGTCGAGCTGTGAATCGCGAAGGTGCACACCCCGATAAACGTGCAGACGATCAAGTCGTTCTTCAGTCTCGCTTCGACGCTCGAACGCAATTTCTGCGGCAACGGATCGACCAGTCCTCCTCCTCCTTCCGAGTCCGATATTTCCTCCCCGACCTTGATCTTAACGTCCTTTTTTCTACCCCCCGACGTACGGATTTTCGCTGCCTCCTTCGCCACTCGCTGCTGGCCCCCCGGCGTCTCTCTCCTCGCTGCTGCATTCTCGATTATCTTCGCCTCCATTTTTTCCAGGTACTCAATCTCCGGCGGCCAGAGGTTCGTTTTAACCATGTCCCAGATAACGCTCGGATCGGAGGAGGAACGACTGAGGTGGTAGGAAATGGCGACGAGGAGAGCCACGAATATCGAGAACAATATGTGCTGGGAGGACTTGGGCTCGGTAATCGCTCCGTACGCGAATCCGTACAGTATTAGCACGGTTAAAAAGCTACGGAAGAGGCAGTAGAGAGAAGACACGAGGCCGGTCGTCGCGTTTCCTCCGAACAAGTGAATGTCCAAGTGTTCGCAGAGGTACATGAGAAAAGTGTTGATCTGAGGAAAGAGACCGAGAGAGAAAACGAGGGGAAACGCCAGTAGAAATATCAGGAGGACGTTACGGACTTGAGACAGGAGGTCGTAATCGGCAACGCGAAACCCGTAAACCCGAAATTCCGTTGGTTTGAAATTTTTAAGAGCCTCGTTGAAGATTAGAATGAGGCTCGTGCATATGATGTAGTAGACTGGTCGTGAGAACACGATTATACGATTGAAACCGTGAGTCGGTGACGCCGCGTCGGGCTGAACGGATTTTAGCAGAGAGTACTGGCAGCCGGCGGTTACGAAGCAGAATATGAAGGCGAAGATGTCACGGTAGAAGCCCTGTTGGAGCAGCAGCAGTCCGAGTCCGGCTACGAACACCGCGAGCACCGTCGATATGATCGTCTCGAGGATCGTCAGGTTCCGATCGAGCAGCGCGAGCAACGACAGACGATCCAAGTGGACTTTTACGTAGGGCAGTCTCCCGATCTTCCATTTGTAATAGTGCCTCATTGTTTTCTGCTTCGAGTCATTCGTCCCGTCGAGAGGATCGATGAAACGGTTCCAGGACAGGTTCGCGCTCATCTCCGCCTCCTGATGGCTCGCCAGTGGCAAGACCGGCAGTTGATTCTGATTATCCGAGGAGTAAGGGTTCAGGTTGAAGCTCCCGATGAGAGTCTGCCAGCCGGGATCTCTGTCCAGCAGAAGTCTAAAGAAGGGGTCTCTGATGAGGCCCTCCCGCGGGCATTGACTCGAACCGGCGGCGGGAGGATTCGTCGCCGCCGCCGCCGCCGCTGGTGGGTTACTCGGCCCGGAATTTTGCGGCTTCGGAGCCGCCGGCGCCGCCGCCGCGCTGCTCGACGGGCTCGAAAGCACCGCCGTCACCGCCGTCGCCGGCGGGGTGTCTATGATTACCGTCAGACCGGCCGAATTGAGAGAAAGGCTGCTCGAGCTGTTGCTCATCGAATCCATCGGATCCCAGTTGTTACTCTCGATGCAGTTACGATTTTGATTTATGTGCTGCCTCAGCAGGATATTAAGATAATTTTCGACGTTCCCAGGCGAGACCGGCGTTCCCGTTGCGATCCCGAGGCCATTCTCTTTGAAGATGTAACTTATCCAACGTCCCTCCTCGTCGCGAACCCAGTGGACGGCGCCCTCGCTCGTGTCGTTCGAGCTCGTCGCCAGGTGACAATCCCCGTTGGACATAAGGTCGAAGAGAGCCGCCAGGTGGCCCAGGCTCTCGGCCCTCGAGCCACTTTTTCCTCCCCGATGAGCACCGCGAGCACGATGATGATGATGCTTCAGTCGACCGTTACCAGCCGGGAGAGGAAATCTCGGAGCCGCGACCGGACCGCCGCGACCGAAACGAACTTCCGGCATCAGAGTCGAATTGCTCGAGTGCGGCAACAAGGGTGGCGCCAACAGCGGTGGACTCGGAAGACTCTTGACGTTTTTCGACTTGGAACGAGCGGACGTCGTCCCCGCCGACGTCGTTTCCGCGCTCGTGCTCGCCTCGCCCGTCTCGTCGAACGTTATCGTCGTCGTCGTCGTCGTCGCCACCAATTTTGTACGATTCTGCTTCGGGATAGCACCTTGGTGACGTTTATTGTCCACGACTTCGTTCGATACTTGAGGCAAGAGCTTCTTCTTCACTTCGTTGTCGATGCTCAACGTGGTCGTGCTGGACGAGCCCGAGTCCGGATCTTTCGCTTGAAAATCTGAAATACAGACAAATTTTAACTCGTATCGCGCGTTGAGTAAAAATAATGCGAGAGGGTCCAGGCTCGGCAACAGCTAGCACGGGAAGAGGAGACACAGAGTTCGGAAGCGTTTAATTAACAGTTATACGAAGAGGAAACGACTCTAATCTAATCGTCGCTCTATTTTACCTTAATCGACAGTAACAAAAGGATTTAACGACTTTTCTCTAACATCTCCGAATCTTGACGACTTACAATCTGTACTAGCTGTTTGAAGACTCTCCGACGTGTCCGTATCGTCTGAACGCGTGAAAGTCCAAAAAACTGGCAGCACGAAATTGAGATTGAATGTAGCAGATGTCCACACGTACGGAGAGTTGAAAAGATCGAGGAGAGGTGGAAATAAATGAGAGATAGGAATGATGCTTCGTTCGAGATTAAATAATAAAAGCTCTCGACTATCTCCGACTCCGTTCTTTCTTCAACGATAATTTCCCCCCCCCCCCCCCATTGAATAAAATCTCGAGAATAACTCACTTTTGCTGGCCCAAGGCTCGACACCACCCTCGGCATTCTCGAGCCCGCCGGCGACGCTCGCCGAGCTCAGAGGGTCCTCGATATTTTTGTTTTTCTCCTCGAGAATCTCTTTCCGCCTCTCTCCTCCGTCCGAGAGCTCTCGACTGCTCTGACTCGCGTTGCTGAATCTTCTCTTGTACGTTGGTTTCTGTTCCTGCTCGAGAAGAGCATCCCGAGAATTCGCGGAATCGTCGTCGATCGCCACTTCCCCGTTGAATCTGGGTTAAATAGATGAAACATAAACATTGTTAAACCAGGATGGAAATCGAATTTTTATATTATTATTACCTGGAAAATCGATCGTCAAAGCCGCCAGTACTTAAACTTCGGTCCCGATTCGAGCACGTGTACGACTCCTCGATCCTTTTCCCAGCCAGCAGAGGACTGTACGAATCTCTGAGGCTGTATCCGGTCTCGTTGGCATATTGCTCGTCACTCTGTTCGGCGATCGGATGCACGATCTCGGATCCGTAGCTCGCGTACGGCAAAAGTTGCAGCTGATTGCGCTTGAGAGTGTTTTGCGGCAAGCCTTTTTTCGAGTTTATAGTTTCGAGACTCTGCGGATGAAGCGGCAGATTATTGTCGTCCGAAGTCGTTGCATTTTTGCTAGTAGCTCCGATCGTCTCGAGACTCTGCGGATGAACGAGCTGCTGATGCAACTTTTTCGCAATCACCTGAATAAATAATAACGTTAGGTCTTAAATAACACAACGAGGCGAGAGATAATTTAGGAGGACGATTGTAATGACCTCCAGAGATTGCGGATGCGACGGAATCTTATCCGCGTCTTTATTTTTCGATATCAGCTCGAGACTCTGAGGATGGTCGGCCGTCAGATGAGTCTCCATCGGAATGGAATTCGAATTTAGACGTCTGACGCTCTGGTTCGACTTCCAATATGCGTACTCCTCGCTCTGTTCCTCCCATTCGAGGGAACTCGTTTGCTTTATGCGACTCTCCGAGCCCGTTTTTCCCATCAACGTCCCAGGAGTCGCGACTCTCGAGTGTCGACTCTGAGATTCCTCGGAGCCGTGTCTGCAGAGTTTCCGAGACTCCGGGTGCTCCTCCCGCGCAATCACTACGCATTGCTTTCCTTTTAAACGCATCGCTGATGATAAATATTCGGATTTAATGATTTTTTAAAAAAAAAAGGCCAACAAAAAAAAAAGAAGAAGAAGAAAAAAGAGGCAAGTTTCATTACCGTTTATTTTGCTACGATAACGTGCACGATCCGGCACTGCGCCGCCCTCGAGAACGTACTTGACACCCTCGAAGGGCGGCTTGCCGGTCAGCTCTTCCGATGCCGTCGCATCTTCCGAACTCTCCGAGCTATTTTTCCTGTGTATCTCTACCTTAAGATCTATCGTTGAATTGGGTTTCTCTCGATTATAATCGGACGTTATGCTGTCCGCATCTGCGTTTTGGACGTTCGGTTCGATGTATGAATTTCGTGAGGAACATTCCACAGGTGGCGTGTCAGTTTTACCTGTCACCAATAAAAGCGACAAGCATCATCATTTTAACGCACGTATACTTTTCAATATACTACTGCTATGTTTTGTTTCACCTTTCATCTTCAAACATTCTAATATTTTCCACCTACAAAAAGATATCAAGTCTACAAATAAATATTGTTTTCTTGAAAAATAGCATAAATCTTGTTGAAAATTCTATAAAAGTATACAAGATTGCCAAAAAATTAGCAAATTTTTTATCCGTGTTTGATCAACTCCAAATATTGAGATTTATAATGAAAAATTTTATGCAATTTGAAATTTTCAATAGATTCTTACCATTCAAAACTTGTAATTCTATACCCAAATCAGTTGGATCTTCGGACTGTTCTCGTTTACTACGAGCGCTTCGCCTTTTCTCGCTCTCTAATTTTTGCTGGCTGATGCTCGGCCCAGGTTCTTCTAGACACTCGCTTGTGTCGTAGACCGTGTGTAATGCATGATTTACGCATTTTATGGTCCCAAACAGGGTTACTATTGAGATGCAGTAAGCAAGCCATACGTATAGTGTTGGAGGAAAAAACTGGAATGAAAATCAAGTTATGAAAGATATGAAATCAACAGAAAGGAGAGAGAGAGAAAAAAGAAAATCCTGATATAAAGGTGTATAAATTCGTTGATAACGAAACGTGTGAAACGAAAAATAATAAAATTCATAAATGAAAGAGCAAACGAGAGAGTTTGAAGAATGGTACGACGTTGAATTATATCTCGATAACTCAAGCCGTTATTTATTTTTCTGAACTTTTGATCGAGGAAGACGTGAAAGGAAGGAAGGAAGGAAGGAAGGAAGGAAGGAAGGAGTTGGGAGACGTCGCGCGCTCCCGCCATTGTCAACTCACCAGGTAAATCGTGAAGGGGAGACAAAGAAGAAAGAGCCAAACATAAAGATGGAACGTGTTTGAAAAAACATCGAGACGAGGATCGTAAAACCAGCCTCCTGTCAAGCTCGCCCAGACCCCTTGTCTGAGGATTTCCAGCGATTGCGAACCCATCCCAGCGTGCGTGATCCTCCTCCCTCACTTTCATCTTTCCATTACTCTTGTACACGTCGCTTGTTCCTTATTTCCCTCTTTCCCTTTAGTTAGCCCCTTTCACGGACACGTCGTTCGGAATATCATCGAGAATATCACCGGGGAATATCATTCGATAACGTGACACAGCATCGTTTTATCGCGGTAGCGCGTACGCACACACGATCCGGAGCACCCACGAGACACAACGCATTCTCCTTATTTCGTAGCGCTTTTTTTTCTTATTTTTGTTTTTTTTTTTTGTACTAATCAATGGGTGTGCTGATACACGTATGTACTACCGTCCTCCTCGCGCGCGGACACTGACTCACTACATAATCGCTAAACACTATCCTTGCAAGAGTCATACACTCGTACGGGACGATCCATCAGATGTTCGCGCTCTAACGGCGGACAATAAGTACGAGAAAGAGAGAGAGACACAAGTTTTGCTTGCTCTCTCTGCGCTCTCTCGTCGGTATAAAAGAAACGGGGACAATAATAATAATAATGATGATGATGATGATAATAATAACAAGACTGGATATTTCTTCCACGAAGATTCGTCGTCCCGAAGTTGCTCCCTCTACGTAAGTCGAGCGACCCGAAACAACTTCAGGGCAAATCGACCGCAGTGACACCTGCAATTTTAATTGTATTTTTTATTTTTTTATTTTTTTTTTATGTAACATATACTACTCTTGAATTTATAGAATAAAATAATTCGTAATTGCGTTTCCTTCCTCTTATTTTACTCAACGTTTATAAGCAAAATTTTCATGTTATTATTTTCACTTATTCCAAGTATAAATAAATAATTATGATGTATAATTTCGTACTGCAATATTGTTGAATAATCTATATGGTAGAATTCATTTTAAATCACTATTAGAAAATTGGGCTAAGAATATTATTGTATTATTATTCGCTATTGATTATTTTAAATGGACACTCTTTAAATGAATATTATTCAGAACAATAAGCTTGTTACGGAAGAAAATAAATTTATGGTAATCTTATTAAAAAGCATTCGTTCGAGATATCGCTCGAAAAAGGCTTATATATTGGGATACATTATACATATAGAGGAGCTGGGCGAGGGTGGGAAAGAGCAGAGAGCTCTCCTTCCACAGGTGACGAGGTCTCGAGGCTTACGTGTCACAACTCACAACTTTGCTCCAGATTGCTCGAGCCGATCGGTCTTTTATACACTTTTTAACGAATTTTTATCCACAACTCTATATCTCCATCCTAGAGCCGTAAACGTAAGCTAATTATCGAATTAATCATCAAAATATGACAATTATTCGAAATCTCGTTACTCTTCATGTTAATTTCGCCGACGTGTCAATTCGATTAAAATATTTTAGCATGAATCTTTTAACAAATGAAAACAACAATATTGAGCCTTATAACAAAATAATATCGATATAAAAAAAGTTCATTGTTGAACAAAATTTGTATTTTTAATTTAAAAAAATAAAACAATTGCAAGGACAAAAATGAATATTCCAGTTTCCATATATTTTTGGTTAAACTGTTATCGCTGGAAGTTGATTATCATTCGTTTGGCTTGTTTGAAAAATAATAAGTGATAAAATTTCTTGCTTTAGCAGTTACAGCTATGCGTCAGCTAAAAGGTAAAACGAAAGAGACCAACAAGCAGAAGAAGGAGAGGAAAAAAGAGTTCCTGGAGAACAAGCAGCGAGTCTTCACCGTTGTTCTGCCAACACTGGCAGCAATATTTCTTCTGATTGCCGCTTACGTCTATATCAAGACCCGTCCAAAGAGCGTTGACTTTTGAACCATGACGAGGACGAGGAGAAACGCACTCCTCTCGCCTTGATCCTGATCTTTGTCGATTTGGATATGAACATCAAAATAAGAGAAAGAGAAACACATTGAGCATTTTTATTCTCGCTATTTACTATAAGAGAAACAAAGGAAATAATTTTTTGTAACACAATGAATTGTGTACAAACATGTATTTATGTAACTTATAGATGAATATTAACTATCAATTTTTTCAATATGTCAAAGTTTCTCTTCTTTTTCATAATCTGTAGTACGCTATAATTACTATATAGTGTCGTACACGCGGTTATAAAGTTCTAAAAACGAAATCTGTGAACGCGAGCTTTGGGAAGAGTAGCCTCCAAGATCATCGAATGAGGGAGCAGCTAAAAATAATGACGAATTAAAATATTTATTTTTCATACGATAGTTATCTCTCGACAAAACCCTACATTTATCGAATAATTGCGAGATAGATACATATTTAACCGGACAAATTCAAATAATATTCCGAGAGTCCCCGGTATGTACTACACATAGGTAAAGAAGTATAGGCCTTGAAAATCAATAACGTTAAAAATAATAAGATATTTTGTTAATCTGGGAGGTTGACTTTTTTGAAGGAGCAATAAAGCGGGGCTGGGTGGGGGGCTGCTCGAAAGTATTATGTACAAATTGCAATCCCATTTCATCCCTCGGAATACGAGGAGTAAGTAAGTAGGTATGTATGTACATATACAATGTATACGAACGGCCGCGAATATCGAAGCGTGTATGTATATATAGTAGGTATTCGCGCTCGTGCACAAATCGACTCGGCGATAATGCGCAATGGCCGTGTGCACGCGAGTGTATATATATGTAGGGGGTGACTCGCGGAGGAGAGGGCAGGAAGTTTTGCTTTTCCCGGGACGTTGCTCGTGCTTCATCTTCGTGCTGCTTTCATTCGTGGATGGATGCTGGCTGCTTCAGCACCCCCTCATCGAAAGCTCGGACGTTTCGACGTCGCTCATTCCCCGCGGATCGCGTAAATCACTTGATAATATTGGCGTCGCGTGCGCGAACGTACGGTCCTGGCGAGGAAAAACCTGCAGAGCCCCCCCGGCGATGGCTCAATGGGACTGAGGCAAGAGCAGCGAGGATCGCAAAAAGTCCGAAAGAGCCAGAGATATAGGTCAGGGATGAATATCGATTGCGACGCTCGACATATCGCATTTTTTTCTTCATCGTCTGCACTGATGCGAAAAGCAGCCTCCTCGATTATTGTTATTGCCCGCCGCCGCCACCGCCGAGTTAAGGAATACTAGTCGAGGGGAGAGCAGAATCCAGAATGAAGAAACGAAGACTCATCATCGACGGGATACTAATAGCGGGGATATCGATTATTGGATGAACGCGACGAAGAAGAAGAAGAGCGGAAGAAAGAGACGCGGCTGGAGGGCCCATGGCCCCGGATCGGTTTCACCATAACCGGTGGTGGCTCATCCTCATGACCGTCATTGTTCTCGTCGTGTTCGAATGCTTGATGACAAACGTTGTCGTCGTTGTTCTCGCCTCAACGAGCGCTCCTCATCGTCACTCGACGATCCTCCGGCGGTCCTCATCATCATCATCATCATCATCCCCCGCCGCGAGCCTCGATCCTGCCGACGTTCTCGTTTTCCTCGGTGACAATTGCGACGACCGATCGGACACGAATGACATCCAGCACTTTCTCGCTTCCTACAGTCCTAAACTCTCCGTCAGGATGCTCCAGAGATCCCGTGAGTCTCATCATCGTCTCACCACCGCAATAATTATATCTATTATGCATGTATCTCTATATCTCGCGCCACCCACCCTTCCCCCAATTTTACACTATAATAATCGCTCAATTATTTATATTCCCTCTTCTCTTTCTTTACGCTCGGCCAATATCAGGCTTTACATTATACTACTACTACCCTACGCTCTCTCAATCAATACCGCGTGTGTCTCATCTTCATCCGCAGCTCGCGCGTCCTTTCCCGCGAAATTACCCCTTCCCCCGGCCCTGCCCGCCCGCATCGTATTTCTTCGCTTATTCGCGCACGACCGAAATATATGTAAAAACATCTTTAAATACACATTGCGACGCTCATTTTTTTTTCTGTCCCTCGTTTAACAATTATTATTTATTTTATTTACGAAAAATATAATAAATATGAGTATACTGATGGGCTTCTTCCGTTATTTGATTTGACCGCAACGAGCCGAAATGATAAAGATAAATATTGTAAAATAATGAGACTCTTTCGATTTTCATCCTTTATGGAGCAAATGTGTGGATTGAATTATCCAAGCTAGACTGAATTACCCCAGGATGGGGCTTACGCATATAGTGTAATTACTTCCTTCCAATTGAGCAAATGCGTTGCCCCCTTCATTGGCTGATGGCGTTGTTTATGACGTGTATAGCGAGAAGCAGGAGCAGGTCTTGGAGGCTGATGTTCCTTCAATTTATTGTTGGACTAATTTTTCAGTTACTTGCGAGAGCAAATCCTGGGGCTTGGGAATTCTCATTGAGGCCCTTGGCCAGGCAACGACCAAGGCTCTCATTGCCGCCCTGGATCCAAACACCTGCGAGGTCGCAGCCAGACTGGCCCATCTCTGGGAGAAACCTCTACTGACCTGGACCTGCCCACTGGCAAGTCGAAAAAATAACTCTCTCTTCTTTTCCCTGCAAATGGATAAATCAATAGCCAAGTTTTTCAAACAAAAAAGAAAATAAGTGTGAAGAAAAAATGGAGACCTCGCGACCATCAAGCGGAAAATGCTAATCGCGGCGTCTAATTACGGGCGACACATTTTTCCGATACAGAAATATCTTGAGCGTGATTCTCACAAAGTGCCTCGCACTTACGTCTCATCGTATGTTCGATTATTGCAGAGAATCGAGGAGGAGAATAAACTGTTGTCGACAATCAGACTATCGCCCTCGGTACCGGCGCTCGCCCAGGCGCTCGCCGAAATATTCCTTCACTTTCGATGGAAAACCGTCGCGATCGTTGGAACCGGTAAGATTGCGAAAATACATTTTTTTATTCAACACTCTATTTCCATATTAACGAAAGGAAGATAAATTATTTACACGTAAGAAAGATCGAAGAAATGTATACCGAAATTATCGAAAAAACGACAAAGCTGCAGTTCTTAAATATATATCAAGTTTATAAGTTTCATACTTATTGATGCCGAAAGAATAATAACACGTGTAACTTTATTAACGTTGAATTATAAAAAAATAATGAACGAAAAGAAAGATAAATGATATATTCTCATGAAAATAATTGTTTTTTTCTTCAGATACAAAATCATAAAAACCTTGTGTAGAATAAAATAATTAATGGTGTCGATAGATCACGAACCATGGCCCAGTCTGGACAGATCCGTGGTCGGGGCTCTTCGCAGTGTCGGAATCGTACCGAGACACCACGCAGTCCTTCCGCACCGGGGAACGAGCAAACAGATTCACGGAACGTTGAGACTGTTGCACACGGTTCCTTGCAGAGGTAAAATCCCTAAAAAATGCTAAACGAAAAAAAAAAAAAAAAAAATTTAATCTCTCTGATAAATACATGATAAAGTAAAATGATTTTCAGTCATAATCCTCTGTATTCCGGTGGACGACGAGGACTTCGTCAAGCGAATAATCGTCCAAGTAAACGTGAGAAATTCGATCGTACTGCTCATAAATCCGGAAGCGCCGAATCTATTTTTACCAGCTTCCGTAAATCCGTATACGACAATCGCACAATCAAGATCTTCCTTGTTAAACAATCACTCGAGCTCCGAAGCGACGGGGAATAAAGCGTTAAACGGCAAAAGATTTCCAGCCTCGTTAACTGCGGACCTGACTCTGCCCAGAAATTTCCTCGTCCTCGTACCTTTCGATCAGCGGTAATTTTAAAGCAACTCTTTTTCGAGAACCACTTCTCCGACTAATGTCTTTCTCTCGGCTTTCTTAGATACGACCTTGAGAGAATTTACAATGGAACGCAAGCTTACGTCGAGCCGGATATATTGGAGCGTTTGAACGAGTCTCTGAATATTCTCACTCGCGACAATTCTTCTCTTGACGTGAATAACAATAAAATGTATACCTATGGAGTTTTGACTTGGAGGACTTCCGACTGGAAGCCTATTTTACAAGTGATCGAGCACGAAGAACGTTTGCTCCTTCGGGCGCTCGCTGACAATAATTATTTGGCGGACGAAGAGAGCACGGACGTACTCTGCGATGACGAAAGTGACTGCGCAGGTAATACCGAATCAGACCCCTTTTTTCGTCTGAAAAATCATCCATTCACCAACAAATTTTTCATTTATTTCCTTTTCATTGTTGCAGTCGACATTATTCCTCTAAGACCTGCACACATAATCACGATCGTACTAGGTTCCCTTCTCTTTGCTCTCATGGCACTCGTCACCGTCACCCTAATCCGGTACGTGACATTTCAACGTCTTTCCAATTGCATCCCACCAGTTTACTTTTTTCTCACTCACGCTTCTTTTTTTTTCCTCACTCATCACAGGAGACACTTGCTGAAAAAAAGAATGTCGAAGGGCCCTTACAAGATAATCTTGACGGCAACTGACTTCGTATTTCCTCAGATGCCAGATTCTCGAAGGGCAAGTTGAAAACTTTATTTTATTTAGACCTGACATTTTACAATTTTTCTATATTATTTTATAAAAAATATTTAAATAACGCAGTCTTGATGGCGTTTCGTAGCCTCGGGCAAGCGAAAATTTTGATTTATCATCTTTAACTTGGCGCACGAATAGAGCGAAAGTGACAATAGTGCGAAATTTATAACAGGTGGATGAAGGAATCGAGGCGATGCTGTGCTGCTGGCTGCATCAGCTTCAAGAATTCGGTGGGCCGGAAGTCGATAAGCCGGATTTGCTGCAAGGTAGCGTGGGCTCGTTGAAGGCGCATCACGGAATTCAGACGAGCACAGGCAGCCTCGTTAGACACACGATTCTGAAGGACCCTCGAGCAAGATACAACGTGAGAGAACGATACCAAGACTTTTTTTGCCAACACCGAACTTGAGTCTTCCTCAAATAAATAATATATGCGCTGTACACGTTTATTCACAGGGTGATTTAGTCCAGTTGAAGGAAATCCCATGTCAAGGCAATTTCGAGTTGAAGAGCAAAGCTATGGACGTCCTCGTCATGGTAAGTTCAATTGTTATATTTAAAGTTTTCAAGTTTTTTTTTGTAAATAGTATTGTTGAAATTTTTCACAAAAAAAAACAGTTTTTTTTTCTCAATGTTTTTGATCCAGTCTCTTTATTTTGTGCCCCTTATATTAGGCTAATCCATCGTGCTGTTTTCGTCAAATGCTTACCTCGTCCCCACACACTACCTCTTGGTCACGTTCTTCGTTTATAATGAGCTTGAAACATGTTTAAATCGCCTGAAGCATTATTTTTACTGAGAAAAAAAAATTATTTCGATACGAGCACAAAAAACTTTAAAGATATTTTCTTTTTATAAATTGTTAACAGATACATGGACTGAGGCACGAAAATCTGAATCCTCTGATCGGTTGTTTGACAGAACCGAGCAGGCCTTGTTTAGTCTCGGAGTACTGTTCCAGAGGATCTCTCGAGGATGTTCTCGTTCAGGATGAGATTAAACTCGACTGGTCGTTTCGTCTCTCCCTGCTCACGGATCTCGTGCGGGTAGGCAAATTTTATGAGCTGATTAAAAGAAAAATTAATGTAAATTTACTTAGAAAAATCATTTAATCGATGATAAAATAATATAAAAATTACAGGGCATAAAGTATCTTCACAGCAGTCCTATTCGTGTTCATGGATATCTGACTTCGAGAAATTGCGTGATCGACGCCAGATGGGTTCTCAAAGTCACCGATTACGGATTGCCAGCTTTCTACGAAGCGCAAAATATTATTCCGCCGTCGAAAACCGCGCGTGGTAACAAACGAACAATAAATCATAAACATATATATATATATAAAGTAATGTTCGTTTTATTAACTTGATGATGAATGAAATTTGTAGATCTTTTGTGGAGCGCTCCCGAGCTTCTGAGGCATCCCCATCTTCAAAAAAAGGGAACTCAGCCCGGTGACGTTTACAGTTTCGGTATAATAATGCAAGAGGTCGTGGTCCGTGGCGAACCCTTTTGCATGCTCGCTCTTTCCCCCGAAGGTGATAAAGCCAATGAAAACAAAGAATAATTTAATAATAAGAGCCTTTTAACGCAACTATATTCCCCTTGGTTTATTACGCAGAAATAATCGAAAAAGTCAAACGACCGCCACCATTGATTCGTCCATCGGTGAGCAAGGGTGCAGCTCCGCCGGAAGCGATCAACATAATGCGCCAGTGCTGGGCGGAAGCAGCGGACATGAGACCCGATTTCAACGCGGTTCATGATCTCTTCAAAAAATTAAATCACGGCCGGTAAGCGAATTTATCAAGATACATTCCCTATCGTCGACATTTCATCGGTATATATATATTCATATTGTTATTCTCGATTCAGTAAAGTCAATTTCGTCGACACGATGTTTCAAATGCTGGAAAAATATTCCAACAATTTGGAGGAACTCATACGCGAGCGCACCGAACAGCTAGATATGGAGAAGAAGAAAACCGAGCAATTACTCAACCGGATGTTGCCAAGGCAAGGAATCCTTTTTAATAATTCTTATTTATCATTTTTTTTTATGACAAAATTTTTATAAATTATCATTATTCCGTAATAATAAATATAATATTGTTTGTTTGTTTAATTGTTGCAGCACCGTGGCGGAAAAACTTAAACTCGGAATGCCCGTCGATCCCGAAGAATTTGCGGAAGTGACGATTTACTTCTCGGACATTGTCGGGTTCACGACTATATCGGCGTACTCGACACCATTCCAAGTAGTCGATCTTCTGAACGATCTGTACACCTGTTTCGATGCGACAATAAACGCGTACACCGTTTACAAAGTCGAAACGATCGGAGACGCTTACATGGTAGTCGGAGGTTGTCCCGTCAGGATTCCGGATCACGCGTCCCAGATCGCGACGATGGCGCTCGATCTCTTGCACCAGAGTGGAAAATTCAAACTTAAACACTTGCCGAAAACGCAATTAAGATTGAGAATCGGTCTTCACACCGGTGAGAATAACTTTGCCAAGAAGATAAGCAACGGATAATTAGTAATCAACAAATAATAAGTAACATATTTGTTTGTTTGAAAATAGGCCCATGCTGTGCCGGAGTCGTGGGACTGACGATGCCAAGGTACTGCTTGTTCGGTGACACGGTTAACACAGCCTCGAGAATGGAATCAACCGGAGCGCCCTGGCGAATCCACCTGAGCCAAGCAACCTGGAATCGTTTGAACGAGGTCGGCGGCTACCACATCGAGTACCGAGGCACGACCGACGTTAAGGGCAAAGGGAAAATGCCGACCTACTGGCTCCTCGGCAAACAGGGCTTCGACAAAGATTTGCCGACCCCTCCGTCGCTCGGGTGAGCTTTTCCTCCTAGCTCTTATATACCCCCCCCCCCCCCATCTCTCAAAGCGTGTGTGCGGAGCGGCTGATCGATCCGCTTCGATTCTGTGTCAAAGCGTGGTGTTGTACGCCTCAAGCTCGAAGAGCCTCTTCAACCCGCTAATTATATACTCGTCACTCTCCTCCTCATGAGCTATTTTTAATTTCGTTTTTATAATTTGAGGGGGAAAAAAAAAGACTTATCGTAATACTCTCACTTATCGCTGGGCCCTGGTAACTTTTTTCAGAGAGGATCACGGGTAAGTTTGGCACGGTCGACTCGCTTCCGACTCAGTCCGCGAGACTGTGCGAGAACGATCAAATAATGGAAATTTCAATCGCAGGCTGGAGGAGAGCGAGATACTTGGAGAGCTGCCAACGGCGAATGATGTCTCCTCGCCGGACAACGAGACGGCCAGCGCGCAACAAGTCGAGGAGATGAGAGCAATCTCGATCGAGCAGGACGAAAGTTCCGGTGATTGCAGTACTTTGGTAATTACCGCTTCGGTCGCCGCTCCCCCCGAGCAGGTGTCGCCGTCGCGTTCGAGCAATCGCCTCTCCGGGATTTCGGGAAAATTGAAGAAGCAACAGGTTTCCGTTTCCGTTCACGACGACGACGACGACGACGACGACGACACTATTATTTTGTCAGACTCGAGGTCGAACGAGACGACGGCGGCGGCGGCGGGCCCGTTTCGTCAGGAAAACGTAAAAGTTCCTTCCGAGCAGTACGTTAACTCGACGACGATGCAAAAAAGTAATTGCGCTGACAATCAAACGATACCGATTCCGGGCACACCGGTATCGGCGAGCGAAGTCGCTGCGGCGCTTCTCGGAGCCGCTTCCTCGACAACTTCTCTCACCTCGCTCCAGAGTAACTCTGCAGCTTTCCGTAACAGACATCGAAGACTCGCCGCCGCCGGAGGTGGGAGCATTATCGGCGAGGATGATCTCAGCACACCTTACAATCACTACAGGTGTCTTTCGCCGAATGAATACAATTCAGGGCCTGGAGGTAAACTTTTTTTCTTTATTGTTGTTCAAAATAAAAAAAAAAAACGCTTTTTCACTATACGATTTATCGAAAAGTTAAAACTTTAATGCTACATATTTATTTATGATAATAATTTGCTCGTCATTGAACAGGAAAAGGCTCGGGTGGACGATTGCTCAAAAGACAATTCAGTCTCGACCGAGCGGATGAGCCGTCTCTGGGTCCGACGATGACGACGACGACGACGACGACGACGAGCGAGCAACAGTCGAGCAATAATCGTGGCGGCCCTCCGAGATTGTACAAGCAGAACAGCGCTGGCGCGGCGAACGACTTGGAGAGAATCGAAGAAATTCCGAGCTCGTCGTCGACCTCGTCGAGCGTGCAGCCGATTTTCCGCCATCGGGATCAACAAGCGGGCTATCGACACGCAGCTTCAATGTCCCTCTCGGTCGAATCTCTCACGCTCCGCTGAAGGTAATCGACTCGAAAATACACAGTCACGAAGGCTCCTCCTCCTGTTCCGAATAAATCTCTACGACGTACCTTTGACGAACCTTCTCGCAAACTACGGAAAACTAATAGAAAATATAATGATAAATCCCCAAAAACGAAATCAAAGTTGATATATCATAAAAATTCTGCGATGCCAAACTACCTCCCTAAGTATTTAAAAATATTATTATACGGAGAACGCGTTCCTGATTAATCGCCCCGAGGATTCGTATTGAGCTTCAAAAATAGAATTACGTTTTTTCCCCATACGAATGAAGACTTCGTATGACTGAAATTGAGTAATTTGAAAGAAAAAATCGAGGTAGAGTGATCTGTCCAGGCCGTCCTCTGGATGTCGTTGGTAAATAGATTCTGCATATAGGTATACTATGTGTAATAACGACTAAAAAAGAAATCACCCTCGTTTCATCCAACGTGTAGTTCAATTAAAGAAATAACATTTTTGTGGATGAAAAAGTATAAATATCAACACTGCTGGACAGTTGTATTTTTTTTTCATTCGAATGAAAAAAACAAAAAAAAAAGATAAATTCGGATATACGTACGTATGCGTAAATTTATTTGTGTAAAAAAGCGATGATCGACGACTCAGTACAACCATCATTGCGTACCTGCGTATAAGAATTATTATATATATTTGAGAGATTATAAGATTTTCAATTATTTTGAATATTATTATGATCGAGAAAAACACTTTTTGGTCGTAATTTCGCTCATGAAAAACAGGCATATACATACATATAAATAAATATATATATATATATATATATATATTTGATTGAAAAAGGTGTTATGTGGATGCAATGAAAATATAAAAATTGTGAATACCTTTTCTATCGGCCTAACGAAATAATATGTCGCGTATCGCGTAGAAATTAATTCTATTCATATAGTAACGTATATAGTTTAATGAAGAAATTAAAGCGGTACGAGTAAATATGTATACATACAGATATACCGATAAGACTGTCCTCCATCTATATGTCCCTTACCGGCGATGTGTAAATTATATCGAAAAAATTTGTAAAATTTTGCGGCTGTATATAAGGAAGTTTCATCGTAGACGTCGAGTAACTTGTAGAAATTTTTATAATTTTTCCAAATTCTTTTTTACCCTTAAAGTTCATTAGTGAAACATTGCGTAGCTGATTAATCTTTTTACGATGTTTAATGTTCGTTTACGAAGTAATAATCCCCGTTATTACGACTGTCGTCCCAAAAATTTGTGATGAAATATATCTTGTCGGCAAGAACCGTCTAATTTCATCTGAAATAGTATAATCCGATCGTTCTCGTTGAATACGACTGATTCTTTATATCTTCGGAATTTATTGTGTAATATGTAACATAAATAATCGATAAGCCCTTCAGGCACGAAACATTGTCTGCTGTGTGACTGCTACGTTTAGACGAAGAAGAAGAAGAAGAAGATAAAAAAAAGAGCGTCGCAACACACGCAGAGAAGCGCAGCGCATAAAAAGCGCATATATTTATAAATATTTACATGTTGTTGAACGGTCGATGTCTAGAGTTAATGAAACAAAATGGAGAAAAAAAAATTGTCTTGTTATGATGAATTTCGTCTATAGACGTGCACACGTCGTCGTACATGTAAAACGATACTGAAATATCATCAGTGAGATTTTCTAAGGACAAAGTGCGACGAAGGGAAGAGAAGCTCCTCGCGAAACTATCAGTATTAAATCGAACAATAATTTCGTTCAAGTTCTTACTCTAAAAGTATTGCGTTATTTCTAACGAAATGATCGGGCTCTGTGTTATTCTTCGTGTCCTATTGATACCTTAAGAGATCTTTGTGTATATTTTTATTGAGATAAAATGATATTGATTTTAATTATTCTTTCGTTTAAAAGAAATCTTGTCAATTAAGGAATATGATAATCAGCGTTCGTGCGAAAACAATTCATGAAAATCTGTAATTGACTGATTTAATCCAATTAAAGTGTGAATTTATACATTGTTCGCGCGAAAAATGGATAAATGGATCCGTTTGGTCGCGATGAAAATAGAGGAGCATCATTGTTACAATAATTACTATTACGCGAATACTGTTGTTGAGACATTTATATATAATTGACGACACTATTTACACGATAAAAGAGTGAAAATTAAGAAGATTAAGAGGAAAGATCGTGTCTGGTCTGTGTTATTGAAAATTCGCATTATTTAAACGAATGAATGTTTAATGTTGAAACAAGAAACAACAGTATATAATTGTAGAATATTGTATATTCGCCGGAAATTGGGTATTTGTATCTTCCTAGACGCTCCGTTAACATAAATACGTATATTTATTAGTACCAAACACATCAGCAATAAAAACAACAACAAAAACGAAAAAAAAAAACACTTGATGAACAAATAAATAAAGTCTTTGTTCGACCTGCAGACACCCCGATGCGGTTGGAGATGGTCAAAAATGTTGTCACCCAAGAGAGAGAGAGAGAGAGCTAAAAAGTAAAAGTGTGTATTATTATTTGAAGTAGACATTAGTGACGTGTCGCGACAGCCGAATATTTCTCGGCACGTTTCACTTCTGTTTCTTTAAACGCGTTTCGCAACCTCTCTCTCTCTCTCCGTCACACGAAATTCGAAAATGCAAGATCGCAGTCATCGGAATACAAACGAAGTTTGTATTCGGTTTCTTTTTCCGAAAACGATCGAGAAAGTGACTATAATTTTCGGGAGAAAATTCTCGGGATGAGGGATGTAGAACGGGGCTAAAGAATGATGATGACAAACGAGATTGTTGTAAAAAAAAGAAAAGAAAAAAAGAAGAGTATTTTTAATGAATTATAAAAGATTGCTGATAACAATAATTGATGAATTTATTGAACAAGTAGTAATATTGATTATTTAGTAATGATGAGGTAAGGCGCGCGCGCGATGATAAAGCCTCTTTCCAGCATCGTTGAGAGGATGAGGCGCGACGAGGAGTTTCAGTCTCGTGTCTTATTTACCAGGGGCTCCTAAGGGGGGAACGTAATAAATAAATAAATAAATAAAGCAATCAATGAAATAAGTCGTAGAGGAGAAGGATTATTATCGGGGATGATAACTGACCCGTATAGGGGGGAGGAGGCCTCGGCGGGAGGAGACGACCACGACGACTCGAATTCTGGAGGTGGATGGCTCTTTAATACCGCCGGTCTCTCGACGATTCTCTCGAGGAATACCGGTTTCTCGACGTATTCGACGTACTTTACCGCTGGCGGCGGCGCGACGTAAACGTGATGGACTTCCGGTCCGCCATGGTAATATCCGGCTTTGTACCTGATGATGCCCGCGGGAGGACAGAAATTATTTAGTAGTAAATATGTATGTAGAAGTGAGAAAATTATTCGGGAGCAAAGCTAATCGGGAGGGGCAAGAGAAACAAACCGGAAGACGTCGATTAAACTCTGCGAGAGAATAATTTATCCGAATAAATAGATGATCTTTCTTACCCTTTGGCGACTCCGAGACCGAAGCCGAGCAGGCCCGCGCCCAGGAGTTTCTTCTTGAGGAAAAGCGTCCGCTTGGGCCTCGCGTGCTCCGGCAGCCCGCCGCCGCCGCCGCCGAACGCTTCGGCCACGGGCTGCTGGCTGCTCTCTTGCTCATCCTTTTCCGCCCTCGAACTCGACACCGCGAGCAAGACCACCCAACAGCCCATCAACAAGATCCTCCACCGCCGATTCATCTCTTTGGACAAATGATATTTCATTTAAATAACTTGTCGAAATATAATTCCCGCATCATGCCAGCAGCCTAGCTCCTACCTCCCATCAATAACACTTCCTTCCTCACCTTTACAATAAATGACTATACTATATTTTTGATGTTCTGCTACTCGACGACGACGACGACGATGATGAGGGACCGGAATAAAATGTGTGACATCGATAGAGCGCTCTTTCGTTTTTATAGAGCGCGCGGAACGTAGAACGAAGCCCGTATCCGCGACTACCGCGCGGTGGGGAATCTCGCACGCGTCGTCGCCGCGCATCGCGTCGAATTGAAAAAGAATAAGGAGCGCTATATGAAAGCGCATTTTCCGCGATTATAATCCCGCTCAGCAGAGGCACGAACGAGCCGTCCAGCCGTCTCGACCAAATCATCAATCATGCTACTCGCGAACGCATTAGTGAAATTTTCGTTTGTCATACACGTAACTATATTATTGTGTGTGATATATATATATATCTGTTATATTCGATATATGCCGTCGCGATCGGGCGAGGATTCTCCCATCAAACTCTCTGTGTCACGTGTGTGCAAATAACTGCGTGTGCGCCAATAATTTTTATCGCGATGATATTCTCTCTCGAATGTTCCTTTTATACGACGTGACTCGGAATAAGAATTCGTTTTTCGTTAAGAAAACGAATTGTTTTTTTCTTCATTTAACAAAATAGCGGTATTTTTATTTGGGTGCGAAAAAACATTTCGGGCAAAATAATCGATCGGTTATTCCGATCTCGTATATATAGAAAACGATGAAGACGACTTATTGCGAAAGTTGGGCCAGCAGTTTTATTCTTTTTTTTTCTATTTACCGAACGTGTCGCGCTGTCCGAATTTTCCATGTCGGACACGTACTACGTATAAGGGGAGCTACATTTTATATGTTGATCTATTACATAGATCGTTCGAGCAGAGCGTTATAGCGTTATTATTCCACCTCATCCCCGGGGCAGAGATCTCGCGTGTGTCGAACGTCTCGTAGAGTAAAATAATCTTTATTGTTTTTCCATAAAAAGAAGAAAAAATAAAACGATGAGAAAGACTGATGGCGATAGTGAAAAGAAGAAATAAGAGAGCAGAAGAATAAGTAGGGAGCTAGGGAGGACTCGGACTTTCATGACCGCGATGAAAGTGAGATATGTTGTAAGCGCGAGCGCGCGGCCACTCCTCCGGCTCGTCTAACGGGATGCGATGATGAGGCACACACGCGCGGGGAAAGCGCGCCTCTTCTTCCCGGTCTACACGTGTGTTAAATAAAAAATAAGAGTGAGACCGGAATTACGTAGTGTATCTCTATTACGAAAAAAGAATTTTGAAGTAAGTATATGTACGCAATAACGTGCGTATATATTTATAAAACACGCTGACAACAGCAGAGCAGATGAGCCTCTGAAGATCATCGCCCTATATATCGACGCCACGACGTATGTTTTTTATTTTCTCATGCATTTATTTTCCTGCAGGAAAAAATAAAGCAAACTCGCCGCATTTTGACATAATAATATACTTTTTATTCAGCCAGATAAATTACACGAAGATAAATCACAACAATAAGTTAAATATTATTGATAACTTATTGCGTATAGTCGCTCGATCGAGATCGAAAATCGAGATGATGGAGACGCGCGGCGTCGCGATTAAAAGTTTGCTTATTGAATTTTACCAATAGCAGCTGAAATAATAGAGAGAAAAGATTGAATGATAAATATATATTATTTTTTTAGAGAATGGATAAAAATGGATTATTGATATAGGAATAATAATAATCTTACTCCGTGTCCGATGCGTGAGCGTGTCCGCTGGCGTATCCATTCGAGTTGCTGGCATATCCGTGTCCACTGGAATAACCTGGTGCTCCGTTGCTCCAGCCATTGCTGGCATGGTTATAATAATCGTTGTAGCCGCCGCCGCCGCCGCCGGCATTTCCGTTGGAGTATCCTCCATAACCGCCATTGTATCCTCCATAACCGCCATTGTATCCTCCATTACCGCCATAACCTGATGAGCCTGCTCCTCCGCTATAACCTCCGGAAAATCCTGCGTTAACACCCGCGCTGAAGCCTCCGTTGTAATCCGCGCCGAAGAGACCACCGCCCCCGCCGAGATTATTCCCACCGTGCTGGTAACCACCTACGTGGTTATTACCGTAGCCTCCTCCGTAACCACCCCCGTAACCTCCATAACCTCCATAACCACCCGCCCCGCCGTGTCCTCCTCCATAACCACCGGACTGATGCTGCCTGATGCATTATTTACATTACAATTCAGCATTTTATTCTTCATTTTATATTTATATTTTATTACATTATATTATTCATCATTTATTTATAATTAGATTCATTCTATTTTTATACTATTGATTTTATTGAAATAATATATATTATATATACATAATCAGATTTGAATATAATGTTGACCAAACTGTAGTTTTTGGTCTGGATATTTAAATAATTGATTTATTAAATATACTTTATCCAAATTTCTTATTGTATTTAAAAATCATGCAGTTATAAGACAATATGTCTGATATTATAAAATAATCTTCGAGCAAGTACCTTGAAGTTGTTCATTTGAACAATTTTATTTAAATATCCAATGAATTTGAAATTGATACATAATTGATCATTTTTTTTTTTTCAAGTTACATCTTTAAAATGTCTTGCATCAGTTATATAAGAAAATGTATAAAATTGTAAGATAATCTTGAGGGAAATATATCTTTAATTTGATCATGTATGAATGATGAAAGAAGAAGAAGAAAAAAAAGCATAAAATTGAATGAAAAATCTAACTTGGCGTAGAGACCGGCACCGAGACCAGCCGCTAGGGCAGCTTTCGCACCGAGGACGGCTCCACCGACTTTGCCCAGGAGAAGAGCTTTCTTCAGGAGGAGAGTTCGTTTCTCGCGAAGCAGGGGCGCAGATTCTTCCGCGACGAGGTTATCCTGCTGCTGCTGCTCGGTGGGCGCTCCGTGGGCCAGAACCGCGATCACGGCAAGTAACAGCGCGTACCGGAGCTTCATTTTCTCTGAGAATATTGCAAGATATATTTTTATATTTCCATGGGTGCATGAGACCAGCACCAGTTTTTCATCTTTTACGTCAGAATAAATCATCTTCCGCGTTTATTTCATCTTTTTTACGATGACTAATATGGCTCAACATTTATTGCATCCCATTAATTCCAGCAAGCGATTTACTCTTAAATATATACTAAAATATTAAATATAGTGCGTATTGAGAATAAAATGGCACAATCATCATTTATTCACAGATCGGAGCCAATACGTGTGTGAAAATAATCTGATGGCATTGCTCGCACGTAATTTTATGGTACGCCGGCGAAATTCGAAAGTTGGCTCATTTTTTAAGTCAAACAAGCCGCAACTCTTCGTCTCGGGCCCAATAACGTCAACAATAACCAGCAATTACGCCCGGAATGCACAAAAATATATTTCGATTATACTCGAGAAAATAAATTCATGGGACATTATGAAAAATCTAGTCTCATGCAAATAGAAGAGATTCGCGAGTTTCTGTAAAAAAATGTCACGGGACAATGTGAAAACTCACACTTTTTAGTTCGAACAAATCTCTCTCTCACCGCGTCGAGAGCACAAATGATCGAATCTCGCGGATGAAGATTACTTTTATAGGATACCCGGGTTTTACCACGAAACACCTCTCAGGTTAAAAAAGCCGCGCCCATAATTTGGAAGATTTCGAGGTCGCCGAGATATATCCGAGTACATATATATATATACATGCTCATATGCATAATACGTGATCGCTCAAGTGTGCCTACGTGTCCACTCTGCTTGATGCTCTTCGAAAAGGGATTTCGAGATGAGAAGAGAGGAAGAAGAAAGCGAGAAGATTCATCGGCGTAAGCCATCAGGATTCGAGCTTTGACAACAAGTTTTCTTCTTCTTCGTTTTTTTTTACAGAATATTGACCGACCTTGAACCTAGAATAATCTTGGAGCAAACAGCCTCAGAATATCGTCTTCGCTTGTTCTCTCCTTCTCTTGCCGAGTACATATTTATCCATTATTATTTTATATATATTCCACAAATATTCGAGTTACTCCCGAGCTCGTGATTCCACGAATGAGGAATCTTCCTGAACATTCGCTTTCCTCCTTCAATTAACAACTCAAGAATTTTCCGGCTCGTATACTGGAGGCACGCTAACAATCATTTAAAGATGCAATCACGAAAAAAGTGCTCTAAATAAATGACGAGAAGAATTTAATGTTAATATAAAAAAGGCCATAAACAAATATTTGTGACTCGTTGAAACGCGCGTACAAGAGCTTCATAAGAGATCTACTCACCTTTTCGACCGAGATATTACATATTTACGTATATTTCGAAAGCAAATAAGGGTCTTTCGTAAAAACCCTCTAAGGGACTTTGCGCAACGTCTGGTGAATCTGGGTGAGACTTTATAAAAAAAAAAAAAAATTTTTTTAATCGTCTAATCTCACTGTCCAATATTGTTCGGTTATCTTAATAATATTTGGTTTTTCTTTCGTTTATTGATGGGTTTAGGCACACTTTTATTTTCATCCTCGACTTTTTCTTCCGCTCGACAAAAAATAATAACGATGCGATGAGTTTCCCCCATTCTTTCCAAACTCATTATTGTTATCTCAATTCTTATAAAATAGGCCGGAAAATAAGAAAACATAATAATAATGAGCATCAGCAGAGTGGTGTTCTTCGTGTGTTTGAACCGGGCCACGCCTTCATTTTTCTCATCGTCGCGCGTGTGTGGAATCTTCATAGAAAAATTCCCATCGACGCGATCGAATTGTGTAAATAAGTGACGATCATGAGTCCTGCGAGACACGCGACATCAGCTGCACCTGCTGAAAATAATATATTTCCTTTCAGAAACTAAACCTTTTTCCTTCACGAGCCCAAAATTATTCTTATACGACGAATCAATGATGGGGGGATTATTACTTAACCGAGTACATATATATACAATAAGCAACTCCCATGTTTTAGCAGATTCCGTAAAACTGCGGCAAGTTGTTGACCCTGAAGCGTTTTTCGAGTATATTCGGCAGTCTGATGCCCATCGAACCATCAAATATATTCATCATTTTCCTCGTGTGTGTGTGTTTTTTTTTTTCAATTCTTTTTTTTTTCTCGAAACAAGACGAATATTCGTGAATTCTCTCGAGACGGGAGAGACAGTTGAGAGCCAAACTTCAGCAAAAAAAAAAAAAAAAAAAAGATTGAGAATCTGTCGTGCGACACTAGTCGCTTCCCGAGATCAGGAATTAGCCTCGCACCACGTGGAATTTCGTGAAAAAAATACGATACTCCGATATGCCGTTAAAAAAGGTGAGTCAATAATGCTGAAGGGAATTAATTGAGATTCGCAACCGGTATTCAGAAATCCGCCCTGCTGCTATTTGCATAATCATATCCGCGTGCGATTTTACTTAGCCCCGCGAAGAATATTTTTCTATTATAATAATAATGATAGCAGAGTATAGTAAAAATAACAATGATAATAATCTGGGCGGATGTAAAGTCGATATGGATAAAACAGCGATAAAGGATAATTTGCATTTTTAACGTTGAATCGGAAAAAAAAAAAAAAAAAAAAAAAATACGACGAGACACGCAACAGGCTGTGAAATTGCGAGTGTCCAGCGGCGATCACGAGCTTGCCATCATCAAGGAGAGACGAGCTTCATTGAGGAAAGACGAGTTGGGCAGAGAATTGAATCGTGGAATATTGAATGAAAATAAGCGTAATAATGTTGGGGCCCGCAGAGAGGCTATGATGAAAGTGAAAATGGGAATATTGGGAGAGGAGGAGGTCCAAGTCGCTCAGCAAACTTTCAATCGACACGTCGACGGCAGGGATTACGAGTGATAATTCTATCTTACAATTTGCTTTTCCGCCGGTAGGAGAATAATTATTCTGATGTGGTTTCGCCCGGCGCGCAGGGTCTCTAAAATCGTCGAAGAAGCTGTGAAAACGGCGAAACAGGAATATGACAAAAATATTTCAGCACACGCCGAAGCGATTGACCGGTTTATTGAAATTTACGGAGGCCGACTGGAAGAACTCGAGGAGCGTTATCGCAATAATCTCGAATTCCTCGTTACAAGTTACATGAAGGATCGTGAAGGTATCGAAGAGAGGCAGAACGACGACGAGCTTTTCATTCAGACTGTCATCTTTACGAGTGAGAAGAGCAACGAGCAAGTCGCCAGCGATGGAAGAGGAAGAATAATTGGTTCAATTTATTATCCCCCATTATTCATTTTATTAATTATATTCTTTTATAAATATAGTATTTAATAGAGCTTATTATTGAGGAAAGAATTTTTTGTTGTTGCTTTTCATCTGCAGCGAAAGTGGACATGCAGAACGAGATAAATGATAGCCTGAGACGAGGAGCGTCCGTGTTGATCGAGGCTGAGATAACGGATCATTGGAACGAGTTGAGAAAAGTCCTGGAGGACTACGAAAGCGGTTAGTTATATTCTCCTAATCCCCCTCTCGAGCACGCCCGAAATGAGAATTATTTTGCAACATCATCGCAGTGACGAAACAACGTCGACGAGCCTATCAAGCGTTAAAGACGAAAGATAATCGCGAGCGAGGAATAATAGAGAGTCAGGTGCTGACGACTGGCACACTTTTCCAATCGATCCGAAATTTCAAGGAAAAGATGCTTCATTTCGAAGCGACGAATGACAAGAGGATTTCTCAAATCAACGCCCAACACAAGTTCTTTCACGACTCTTACCAAACTGCCAAGGAACAATTCATTTCAGGTGCAAATTGTTACATTTTATTTTTCCAATTTCCAAATGTATGTAATAATATCTCGCTTTCGTGCAGAAGAGAAAAAAGGGAAATCCCGAATGATCTTCCTCACGAAGGAATTCAACTCGACAATGTCGCGTTTTAACAAGTTGATCGAGAAGGCTGAAAAAATGTTGCTTCTCGTTCATGAGTGCAGCAAATACGAGACGGAGGACGAAAAAATTTTGCAACCGTCAATCGACGAAAAGCCACCACCACCTATTGAGGAAAAAGTATATATATATATATATATATTTTTTTTCATCACTAATAAATGTTTATTTTTCAAAAATAATAAACTTGTTAGTCAGACAGTAATGGATGATTTTCGTGGTTTGGAAATATTTTGGAAACGCGTTGGAGCTGTGAAAATAATAGCCACGGAGCTTGAGCTCGAGAGGGCAAGGTTGGCCGAGGAGTCTATTATTTTACGGGAAAAGCTACGTCAGTGTCTCTTGGAACGTAACATTTGTTGAAAGGAATTCTCAGACTGGGTCAGTTATGAATAAATATACATTTGTTAAGAACTTTACAAGATTTATTTTCGCGAATTACCTTAACTCGAATCGCGAATTGCATACTGTGTACACTTTTTTCATCTTTCCCTTCATTTTTACGTACAAATCGCAAGTTCGAGTTTACGTTATGAGTCTTCTTAAATACGATCTATCATATGCGCCGAAGACGTCAAAGGAATGAGACTTTAACTGACGTGTAAAAAAGAACTTGGAGTTCATTAACGCGATGATTTGTGACTTTGCGCTATTTGCGATAGCAATTTGTTGCCTGCTAGGAACGTTACGATGCCAAGGCCAAAGAGGTATCGCAGAGTCACGAACATGTCGAGTTTCAGCCAAAAAATGCCGAAAAGAGTGAAAATACCTGCAGAATAAAAAATAATAAAATCAATAAACATGTTCATTTATTATCATTTTAATATATTTTTTATGAACAAATAATGGCAATGTTGTGAAAATCGGGCTGCAAACGTTGACCAAGTTGTCTAACGTCTGTGAAAAATTCACTGTACTTTATCTGCGCCCGATTGAAAACAAATCGCTCGAGTTATAATCGAAACGTCCGTCAAGCATCGAGCGCTCCTTTCTTCAAAGATATACAAAAAAACATCACTCACTTGCTAATCCAAGATGAAAAACGATCGCGCTCAGGCAGAATGGAAATTTGGATATGTTTATTCCAAGTTTTGCCCACAGAATGAGCAACAAGAGAACAGGGGCGAGGCAGAGGCCAGTGAAGAGATTGGAAACGAACACCGGTGGTCGTTTCTCCGGCTCGCGGAACATGTGCTGAAAAACAATAAACGAATCATCAAATATTTGATCAAATAAAGTATTATTTATTGTCAAATACGATCTGCACGCTTCAACGTCCAAGTCGAACGATAAAAGTCTATACGATCGTATAAAGTTTTATTTGCCAGTGTTTTGGAGGTAACCAATTCATCAATTGACTTTGGTCACTAACGAGCACTGGGGCACACTTTATCATTGAGTCTTGCACAACCAAAAATATAACTATTTACTCGAATCTCAGGCTTCGGCACGTAAATGTTGGGCTTCTGTTTGTAAGCGGGAGATTTATTCGTCGTCGCTACGTCAGCGTTGGACTGTTGAGGGAATTTCAGGCCGACCGTCGCCAACGTCCACGCCAAGGAATTGCTTATCGTTGGGTCGCCGACGATCAGTTCAACGTGGTAATCTCCACTCTGGTGTCCGAAAGTCTGAGCAGCGTTGCCGACCGGCTAAAATTGTTTTTTTTTTTTAATACATCAATATTTTCTTGGTAAATAAAATAAATATAAAATGGCGATAAACTTTTTTGGTCGCACCATGTCAAACTTGTAGACGTGCGACGCGTCGGGTTCAGCTACGAATATTATTTCCTTCTGTTTCGAGTCAGAATCTTTCGATTCGGAGTACAAACGCACGAAGGCTTGGTGCACTCGCATTGGCTTATCGTTGGCCACGTCTTTCAACAAAAATCTTATCACGAGTTTCTGCTGGGAGTCCGCCTCAATCTTGTCTGCTAATTTTTTCGGATAAGGTACCCTGTTGGATCAATATATATATATATTTTTAGTACAATATTCATTTTTATGAATAAACTTAAATTCGAATGCTTCGAGTACGCACTTGACGAGTTTCGGTTGTGTAGTCTGGTCTGCGTCTCCCGTTCCGATCTCGAGGTAATTAACATTCACGTCAGAAATAACTTTGACCGTGACGACATTGGAGACGCTTTCCGCTGACACAGCGACGTTGTAGAATCCACGTTGCGGTTTTTCTTGCATAAAGTTCAAGTTGTAGATGGTCCTGCGAGTTAAATAGCAAAGGTTATAAAAATTGGGCAACGATAAATTTGATAAATTTTCAGTCACATTGTCCGTCTAACTTTGCATAAAAATCGATTATGGGACAACGAAATCTCAATAATAAGTTGGACGATTTTCATTTACCCCAAGCGTATAACCGAAGTTACCTTCGAGTAAAATCAGCAAATAATTGGGGACTATTGTTGGAAATAGACGAAATGAGAAGAAAAAAAAAAAGACTATAAATAACGTACTTGTCAAGAGGTGTGAAGTTGCGATTTTTCAGAACAACGCTCTTGTCGTCGGCATTGGACACCTCGACGGCCGAGATTCTCGGAGAAATTCCCAGAGGTCTTCCAAGAATGTCACAAACTTTGACGTTGATGAAAGGCTGTTTCGACGAAACGATCAAGCCTCCCTCGGCCAGGGCAATGCACATCGGTCTATTCATCTCGTTGTTCGCCAGCGTCGTCAACGCGACCAAAAGTTTGACGATCCGTTTCGGAGTTTGGACGAGGTGACGGGATAGCAGATAATTCGCCAACTTTGTTATTTGTTGACCAGTTACCGCTGGAGGTTTCTTCAAGGCGGACGAGAGCTTGGCGATTCCATCCACCAAGAGACCTGGTGAGTAAATCAATAATGTGTATTCGTATATTATCACAGTGGAAAGGAAAATAATTTATATTTACTATTCTTATCGAGCATCAGTCTTTTATTAATTTATCTCCACTGGTCATCCAGAAGAACGAAAGTTTATATTGCATCATTTGAGAATTAAAAACGCAATGCTGACAAGTTGATTATCGAGAATTCAGTACTTACTCGTGACCGGAAGTCCACCCTCGAATTGCAAGAAACGTCCGTCGACTTCGTCAGCTTGAAATACTACGTCAGTAATTTTCTCGAGAGCAAAATCTCCCGCTGAGCCCAGCATCGAAGCAGTGTGAAAGATGTATCCGGTGCTACAAAAAAACCCATTGCAATCTTTGAAAAAGTTTTTTTTTTTTTTTAGATAAAAAATTGAGCACGAATTTACTTTGTGAGGTTTTCTTCTTTCCTCAGGACGGTTTGCATGCTCTTTGCCAATTTAGTCTTGACGTTTTCTGGAATTTTCTGAGACAAAGCCGTGAGAGCCGAGATTGCGTAGTAGTACTCCGGGACAGTCGTCGTTTCTTGCTCGATAATGCTCATCAATTTCTGTAATAAAATTAAAAAGTCAAAACTCATTCAAAATGAGTATTTTTATGAAATGGGTGAAAATTTGAAAAAATACCTTTGTTAATACAGCTGTTGGCAAGGGCTTGCAATTTCCTAGAGCTTTCCATGCAGAAGTCAGGTAGAAAATGTCTTCTGGCCTTTGCTCAACAACTTTATTGGCTTGGCCAACAAGAAATGTGCAGATTTCCTAAAAGCAAAAATTTCTCTTCATTGCAATAATACAAATAATTGATAAAAAAAAAAAAAAAATTGGAATCAATGACCTTATTCAGAAAGACTAATCAATAGAATCACCGAACAATCAAATTTTTTGCAATTTTCATCATTCCATGGTCATTAGTAGAAATACTATTAGTAAAAATTTAACACAAGAGTTTGAACATACCGCAGAGTTGGAAATAGGCTCTGCCAACAACTGAAAGCCAACCACGGCGTGGTATGTAGATTCAACATCTTCCAATTTCAAACCAGTCTGGAGAACCTCTTTGTAGCGTAATTTATCAGAGTCCGTCAAGTAGGAACTTGTAGAAGAATTTGAAACTGTTTGACTGACCAATGCAACCACAATGAACAGCAGTCCAAAGCCGATAAATACTGAAATATTAAAATATTTATTGCTAATATATGTGTCGAATTGTTGTTTTTTTTTTTTGTAAAGAATACCAAGTTGAAAACTATTGAGATGTAAAAAGGAAAACTGATGTATTGACGTTGCAGACACTGCGAAGTTAAGATTGCAATTTCTACCGGATACCGGACTCAAAAAAACATCTTAAATAATGAAAATTCTTAAAATTGTTTATCTGATTATGTTAAAAAATGGATAAAAATGCCGAAACGAAGACGAAGCTTGATGGGAGCGTCAGGAAATGACGGATCAACCTTTGATTATAACAAAAATTGTAGCACACGTGCGGTATGAAAGTTAAGACAGAGTTTCGACAATTGTTTCGTTAATTGTACTTACCATCATGATATTTTTGTTTCCGTTGCGAATGCTGGACCCATATAACGCGGTTGTTCCTCATCTTGAGATAAAAACTTAATGCTAAGTCGGCTACCACGTCGGCTTGCTGCGAAGCAAGATGGCTCTCCGTCTTTCCCCATTGCGCGTGTCAAGAAAAATGGACGATAGGCACAGGAAATCGCTGGCAAGCGACGAAATCTGACGCACGCGCCCCCCGTCTTCCTCTCAATTATATGTACATACCACTTCCGGGCACTTTCACAGCGCACGCGCATTTTATTCGATCAAAATTTATACGCGGGAACCTCAATCGCATTGTATTTTTACGTTACATACATACATATTTATTTTTCCACTCACGAGAGCATTACTTTTTTTTTTCAGAAACATAAACATCATCCACTCTACGTTTACGCGACTGCTAATATTGAATTAAAACTTACCAAAATATTAAACGTAAACGTAATATTGCTTAATTCTGTAGCATCAGTATTAAAATACTCATCCCAGCAGATTAGCCGCATACTTATTCGCATAAACAACAAATATAATATTAATGCACCTCCATCTACTACTGTGTGTAAATGTGCTAAAATTTCAGAGGGCACGTGCCGACGTGTATTATTTCCATCATAAAAATGTGTTAAATCGAGACTTATTTCTATGCTGAAAATTATCAACGAATAATATTTTATATATCGATCGTGGCAAAAATCATCGCGTAAACGTATTACTTTTATATTATTTATAATTCTTACGGTCGCGCAAAAGCTGCGTAGATTGCTGCAAATATATAATCGCGTAAACGTAGCGAGATTATAAATTTATCCAATTTTCTGTACGATTTATTATTATATCCGCGAGTTGATTGAATCGAAGAGCGAGCTAGCGCATTGGTAAAGGAGATGAGCCCCTGCGGTGTCTATACAACACAATAACATATATAGTGTATTAGGAGGACCCGAGTTGAGAATCGCTGTGTGAGGAGGAGGAGGAGGAGGAGGAGGAGGAGGAGACTTGCGATCTCGCGCAAGACAGCAGTGTGAGGTTAGTACTACAGTGTGTGTGCTGGCCTGCATACATGCGTATATTGTACTTATATATACATACCAGCAGAGTTGGCACCGGTGATGGGGCAGGGATCTCTCTCATCGCGCTTGTACTATACATACAACTACACTACTATACATATATTATAAACACGCATATACTATACATATAGTGTATTGTAGTGTAGGAATCACACATTTTTTGTTATAGGAGCAGGAAAGAAGTACTGCATATGGAAAAGAAGGAACAATATTGTAGTACTTGTACATAATAATAGACATATAACATAAGATTTGCTAATAGAGACTCTATTAAGAGTAGTACTATTGGAAAATAGATAGAATAATGGCGGGACAGTTGGAAAGTAGGAGGAGGACGACACAGCAGGAGGACGTGATCGAATGCTTTTTGTATCCTAAATTTTGTTTCACTTCGAATTGTTGTGAGGAAGTTACCGAGACCCGACTGAACGAGGAGATATCAAAATTTCGCCAAATTATCGATAAATATACAAAGGATTACATCTGGCACAAAGATTGCCTCGTCTTTGAGCCAAGAACTAAGGAAGCATTGTTATTGGAGAGAGTTCTGGAAGGCTGCTCCTCAATAACCGATGGTTGTACACTTGGCAAAAACATATTTTTCTTACTTTATTCCTTTTGTATCTATACGTATGTACGTATTAATCTATCTTTACAGATAGGTCTATGGTGCCGCACATCCGCTCGAGGCTGCGCTTTGATGAGGATATCGGCGACGAATGGTTCATTGTCTTTTTAATGTTCAAACTTACAGAGAGGTTTGACGGTTTGGTTGCCAGACTGATTGACGGAGACGGTGAATTTCTTCTAATAGAAGCTGCCGATTCTCTGCCGCCGTGGGCAACCCCTGAATCTTGTCACGATAGAGTTTTCATTAGAAACGGTCAGATTCATGTAGTTCATGACAGAGCAACCAGAGGTAAAACATTGCCTGATCTTTTAACAAGCGTCACGGATAGACCACACATATCGGTCATGTCGGACCGAGTGCAGGCAGTTTTGAGAAAGAGGCTCTCTATTTATCCTGAGGAGCTTCAAAGAAGAATTCACAAAGCTCGTGCCTTTCTACCAGAAAAAGCAGCTTCTATACTTGCTCAAGAGCCACAATTGATATCCTCCGCCATCAGATGTATAGTTCATTCTGATCCTCTCGAGCGCAAGGTTCTTATTATATCTCTCTCTCTCTCTTATTTCTTAATAATCTCCTATTTATGCTAATCCTGATAATATTTAGCAAATACTTTGTAAAAGGCTTATTATATGGATGCATCATTATATTTCATGGCATGATGCATCTGGAAAAATGGTTATTTAATACCTTTACAGGTATGTCGAGCGATGCGATATTTTCCTCCTGAACAACGTACGATGGTTAACGTTAAAATGACGCGTTGTCTGTACGCAATGGTGACGCACTGTCGGTACACGGGAGATCCGAGAACGGGATGGAATTTTCCCCCTACAAACAGTCCCAAGTACAATGCTCACTTGCTGGGTATTAAGGTTGCTTGTGGACTGGAGATGCTCGTTGCGAGGGCGAACGAGGGACGTAGGCGAAAAAACCCCGAGAATCGGCCGATTAATTTCAATGAACAGGCATGGGCAACGTTCGTTCGTCGCCTCGAACTCACTGGTTATTTCAAGGCTCTTCTCGAGGGTAGTCGGGAAAAAGATAAATTGCTCTCCGTTGCGAGAGTATATTTTGAATCGCAACTCGGCGGAGAGCGCACTCTCAAAAATGATGAGACCGAAGCGGAAAGAATACTCCGAGCTTGGCAAAATGTTCAGACTAATGACTTTGAGATGCTCGGTAGTTTCATTATCTTTTTAATCCATTTTATGTGTATCATCATGATGACAAAGTGTGACTGACGCTATTCTAACGAGTGATGAATTTTTTTTCGTTTTTTTTCTCTCTCTTCTACATCAGCTCAGGACGAAGCTTCGCTCAGTCCACCGGACAGCGATGGATGGCTCAACGTTGATCCGGCTCAACTCGAAGCTATGCTCGGTCAACATTGGAATGTTGCAAACAAAAAATCAGATACCACTCTGACTCTGAAAGAAAAAGTTCAGGCGTTCCTCGGTCAATCGAGCGACGTTGATGGCGTACTGTTTCATGAGTAAGTTTATAAACTCTCGCTCGCTCGCTCGCTCGCTCGCGGGAAGAGAAGACTGACATTAATTGGCTTGATCGTAGCGAACCGTCATGCGAGGATGATTCGAAGAACGAGCCGGACGAGGGTGCTCGTATAGATTTCGATGCAGATGTGTTCGACAGTACTTTGCGGGATATATTGGATCTAGTCGTACCAGGTGGTGACGGTGAATTCGATGGAAGCTCGGAAGGTTCGCTCGGAGGTGATGATGACGACAGGGGTGGCGAGATGGACAAGTATATGCGTCTTCTTGGTTCTGAATTACAAACGAAGATGGAAAAGGACGAAACTACTACGACTACTCTCGTCCAAACTAATCACAAAGATCCAATCGAGGCGAATCTCGTCCAGAGTATTCAAGAGGAGGAGGGAGGTGCTGGACCAGCTGGAAATCTAATAGGCGGTCCCGTTCGAAGGCTCATGCACCTTCAGCTCCAGTCACCGACTAATTGCGTACCACCAGACTTGCAGAGCTAATATTATTATTATCATTACTATAACCGTATCTCCGTATCGTCTCTATCGCGCTCGCTCCCTCTTAACCTCCCATCGCACAATATCCAAAGTATTTTACACCCAAAGCTCTCGCCGAGATTTCATTTCGAGGCGTTTCTATTCATAAACACATTCACATTGCGCAATTAGATTATTTGCTATATAAGGTAAGATGCAAACGAGTCTGGCATATCACACAACAGTATTGAGTGTCTTCTTCGTATAATAATAGTACTTGATGCTCGAATTTTCGCACTTGAGGAAAATTTAATATTTTTGGTGTGTAGCCTCACTGAGGGCGACGTAATTGAAAAAAGTAAATGAGCCAACTTCGCATTTGCTCATTAATTCGAAGAAAGCGTACCTTTCTCGGTAAACACCATCTTTATTTATTATAAGAAAGTTTCTTTTTGTATTTCATATGTATATATATATATATATATCTTTTTAATCGATCGGATCGTGTTTAATTCTTACTTTTTATTTAAACATTATATATTCGACATGATTTGTACTAAAAAATGACTCTTCCCATTGCTTTCTTTGTAAATAAGGTTGATATACATTTTAAAAATCAATCGTTGGATCAAAAATTCTCTAATAAATGTGCACACATTAAAAACATAAAACGAATTTTGACCGTGTAATTTGTTTCGCTTGTTGGTTTAATGATTCGTACAGAATGAAGAAAGAACGATTGAAAGTATGAAATATGTCGTTATTGTGGTAATACCTACATAATATATTAGTAGCAAATATGTAAAGCGAGAGGCTATTTTAAAAAGCGTTTGAACCACTTTGGTGCTTGAATGGAGGATTCTGACTGGGTTGTTGAATTGGTCCTGCTTGGACCGGGAACCGGATCGACGATTCTCCTCCGTTCTTCCGTCGGATACGTGTCCCTCAAAGATGCCGCTGGGCCTTCAGAAATCTTCCCCTCTTCAGATTCTTCTTCGACGAGGCTTTCTCGAGTCATGGCAACCCTGATGGATAAATAATCGAGTTTTTAACATTTCAACTTTTGAAGTTTAAGCGAAGAAACAACAAGTAGATACCTTGATTTAATAGCTTCGAGACCAGCCGCTCGAGGATCGGTCAATTTAAACTTCAATTCAGGTTTTAAATCAGACTGACCGGAATAATAAATAATAGCGGAAGGTACAAGATTTTCATCAAAAAGGCTCTTTTTTTCATCAAGATCCTTTCGTGGTGGAGTTACATCTGTGAAAAACAAAAAACAAAAAAACAAAAAACAAACAAACAAATAATAACACATGTATGAAAAGTGAGAGATTGAGATAGGATATAAGCTTATTGTTCTTACATAGAACAAAACTAGTGTTTGGATCGGTTAAATATTCCTTGATGAAATTTTTAACATTTTCTATGGTTTCGAGTGGAGCAAAGAGTCCTTGAAGTACCATCTGGTTTGGAAACTGAATTCTAATAACGGCTCGGCGATATTTGTGTAGCTTATTCAACGTTGTTTTGTCGATTTCGAGTTGCCGCTGGGCCGCTGTCGTCAGAGGCGTCTCCTCGAGCTCTTCACGTTGTCGTTTAGCCTCACGTATCAGAGCCTTGGCATCGTCGACCGTCAGATCAAAAAAGTTGTCCGGTAATTCTTCCCGAGGAAGGGCTCTCGCTCCAGCTTGATTGAATAATAGAGCGTTTCTTTCGCCAAGCTGCAATCGAAACAGATATTAAATAATATATAGTATAGTCTCTCAATCTCAATAAATAGAATATAAGCTTGAAAAAGCGAATATTAATATGTCATACGAAGCTAACAAATTCAATATCCTGGGGGGAGGTGGTGGTGGTGGTGGCTGCTGCTACTACCGTTGCCTCCTTCTTCTTCTTCTTATAATCGAGAGACGACGATGCCTCCCGCTCATTCGGACTATTCTTGTCTTGGCTCGTTGCAAGTTGCTTTTCGATTGTTGTCGGCTCTTCTGGTCTTCTTCCCACTACGTGTCCGGGTCCGAGATTTTTAAATTTCGACTTTTCAGATTTGAGCAACGAAAGAGGATCGGAAATGGCTTTGTTTAGGTATTCTTGAACGCTCGAGGATCCTCTCCGCGTTCCCGAATCGTTTTTTCCACCCTTTTTATTCTTGTTTCTGTTTTCCGCTGGTTTTCCGGTTGTTCCTACGGATCCACAATAAACGTGCGCCTGTGTTTTCAGGTCTTCTGGATTTCTATGTATCAATCTGAGCATTGCCCTGCCACTCGTCAGACCCAGAGTTTTCAATGTTGTCGCTTCCAAAGTTTCCTTTCCGAATACCTGAAAAGAATAAGAGCAGCAGCTTTTTCTTTCAAATATGTTACCTCTGGCATCAAATTTTATTGTTTTTCTTTTCTCTTTTAACATGATAAATCAATGATTATCAACCGGTTCATTACCTCTTGATGCATATAGATTATTATTGCATTTTCAATCTTTTGATCGGGGCAGAGATTTTCTAGGATATTTATCAAAGAGGCACTCGGAGGAAACTCCCCCATCAGTCTTTCTCCATTCTCTAGTTGAAGGCCTATTGTAACATTGCTAACTTGGCGCTCTTTGGCGCACGGCACCATCTCCAATGTCGCATTGTTTGGCAGTACAGTGAAGCGGAGTATAGCGTTTGTGTCCAGCACCTGATTGAGATGTCTGAATGGAAAAGAAAAAAAAAACAATTGTTTCTTTTTTCAATGTTCTTTTGACGATAGACTCAACATCATTGCGCATCATTCTTGTTCCATATAAAAACAAATAAAACTTGATCACTGTTCAAGTTGTTGAAAATATTTTAACAGAACCGCAAGGAGAAAGAAAAAAAATTTTTTGTTGTTCGTGTGGAGGTGTGTTATCGATGGTAGCGATATAAGAGAGGTGATACTAGTGTTGGGTGATTCCGTGCGACACTTACTTTACGTCGTATCTTTGAGGATTGTATCCTTGCTTCAGGCAGACCTCCTCCAACACCTGTTTCAAATATCCACCGTATACACCAATAAATAAATAAATAAATAAAGGGATGGTCGCATATTATTGATATATTTGCTTAAAATATTCCACCTGAGATATGGTCGTATTTGGAGTGACTTTGACATTTTGACGACGTCCATTCGGAGCGAGGACGGTGACACTTTTGTTTGCCGCCATTCTTTTTTGTAGTGCAATAAAAACACTCCGATCTCGTCGTCTCGCTATCTTTTGAATAGAGTAGTAGCAGCAGTGTAGACTCAGGGGCTAGACTGATCCGCCTTATTTTCTCGCGTATGTAGCTCTTGGTTCGATTATTCTCGCAGGGTGAACATGCGGGGCGGCGTTAGAAGAAGCAGCGAACGCCCGGCCCCCCCAACCCCCGCAACATATGACGATGAAAGGCGATGAGGAACAAACAGCACAGCAGCAGCGATACCATCGGTATATTCTAGTACTAGCAGAAAAAGAGATGCTTCATCGCGCTGCAATCGCTGCTCGCCCGCTCTCTCTCTCTCTCATTCACATTGTTGTGTTGTTGTGTTTACCATAATGCGAGGAGGGAGAACAAATGTGATGATAGCAACAGCAGCAGGTCTCATCTCCCCCCGTCGTAATGTGTGACAGTGGCCTGCTTGCATGTAGAACCTCAAATAGTAATACTATTTAATGAAAGGGCCCTCCCCCCGCGGCGGGGATAAAGAAAGGAATACATATACTAGATAAAGGATAATATAAAAGGATTGGAAATGAGAGTATAGTTGATAAGATGCAAGGGGAATTATCGTGGCGCTATGGCCGTATTCTTTGACCGGTCTGTGCCCGTGTCGGAAAAGTCCGAACTCGTTGCTGCTTCTGTTGAAAATAATTCAGTCGTGGGTGCCTGTTCAAATTTGGATAATTATCCCCTCCCCGGGGGGGGAAATAATTATGATAATAAATCAGGCTCGATAGCCTGTGAGGCAAAATTAAAGAGGGTACCGCTTTGCCTTCTCGGAGATGTACAGTTGCGCTTTTTGTGTCCAGAGGATCTCGAGGAAGTTCGAGAACTCTGCGAAGAATGGTTCCCAATAAGTAAGTGTTACCAGAGGCTCTCATACTCATAAATAACCAATAAATAATCCCTTGTTAACAGTGCCAACTGTTAATCGCAGATTATCCGTATACATGGTACGAGGATATAACAAGCTCTTCGAGGTTCTACGCTCTTGCCGCTGTCTTTGGAGGTGTCATCATAGGTCTTATTGTCGCAGAGATAAAGCCGTACGCCAAGTTAAATAAGGAAGATCGTGGAATTCTGTGTTCCAGCTTGGGCAAGGATTCTCTCGTCGGTTATATTCTTAGTCTCGGAGTTAGGCGTTCGTACAGGAGAAACGGCATAGCGTCCCTTCTTCTGGAGCAGCTGCTGGCGCATGTTACAGCTCCGGAGCGCTCCACCGTCAAGGCCGTATTTCTTCATGTTCTCTCACGAAACGCACCAGCCATACTCTTTTACCAAAGAAGACACTTTAGATTGCACAGCTTTCTTCCCTATTATTACTACATAGACGGACAGTGCGAGGATGGATTCACTTACGTTCTCTACATCAACGGCGGGCATCCTCCCGGTGGCGTATGGGACTGGATGCGTCACTTTGTCGGAGCCCTCGCTAATTTCGGCCCGTGCAGAGTCCCCCAGTGGATCTGGCAGCGACTTCTCTGGGCAGCTACTCTCCTCTCCTACCACAGATGATACAACGCTCGAACCTCCTCCACCTCGTCGTCGCTCCTCCTTACCTCGACGAGCCATTCGCGCCTATCCGCCGACTGATCCTAATTCCCCGGGGATTATCCGATACAATCTCTCTCGGCATCCTCAAACTCTCTCCCTCTCAATTACATTTTTCAACAATTCATCCATCATATATACTACCGTGCTGCTGTACGCGTCTCTATGCCACACATATTCACATACATTATTTGACGATATTAATTTACGGTAAATAGCAAAAAATTCAATAATACATGTATATATTATTATTATTATTATTAATAATTTAGCATATTTAAACTGTTTTTATAATAAAAGAGAAGAAAAAAGAGATATTTGCGCGTGTTGGGCATTGTGGATATATATGCGAATAAACTGCGTCATTTTTCACCGTCCCTTGAAAATTAGGCGTTTTTTATTGTTGAAATAATATTTACATAGAGGAGGATATATCACACCTGGATTTATGATGGAATAAAACATACAATGTACGAAAAGTACGTATATGCGTTTGGTTGCATGGTTAACAGAAGAAAAGAGGGAAAAAAGAAGTACATTGTGTGTGGGGGTGTATATCTCTATTTGTGAAGGAAACGTAAGGACGGACGTATAGGAAATTCGAATGTTTATTCAATGGGGGTGGGGATATGGGGTTAATTGGAAAGGGCAGGCTTTTTCTTCTCGTCGCTCTCGAAGCCCGAGTCAAGATCGTCGCTGAGGGATTTCTTGAGAAGGGAACAAGTACGAAAATGAATACGGCGGGTGAATGGAGGCTCGAGGAGTAATCTCTTGAGGCTATTAACGAGATGTTGAAAAAATAAGGGATAGCCGTCGTATCCAGGAAATACGTTGACGTCGATTATGGCGTATTTACCGGTGTGATTCTCAATTACGACGTCGACACCAACAAGTACCAGTCCAAAGATGTTGATTACTCTGGCTACAATGCTCTCGATAATCTCGGGATCGGGTTGCACACGGAGGGCCTCGTCCTCGGGGGATATAACTGACCACCGAGATGTCGAGCCACTTTTCGAGATATCGTGAGAACTGAAGAAGAGAGTCTCGAGTTTTTCGCAATCATCCGCGTAAAAGTTTTTTAAACTTGGACGTTCGACAACGTGATAGTGATGCCCGACTATAAATATTTTGTACAATATAGCACTGTGATTTACAAAATCTTGAGCTACGCACGGTGGCTGACAGTCATTGAGACCCCTCTCGTTGAATATGAGCATCATCTTGTGGGCATCGCTGGAGCCATGGGCCAGCAATGGCTTGCAGATGAATGGAAATTGTATTCCAATCTTTCTTACAAGACACAAATTCTCTGCTACATCGATTGACCTCATTTCCACCGATTTTGGTGCAAATATCTCTAAAATATGAAACATTAATCAATCATAAAGATAACTTGAAGAATACACCAACAACAACAACAATTTACCATCAGAGGTCAATCCGGCTCTTATTAATTCGTACGACTTGTGTCTGTTGTTCAAATTTCTAACATTTTCAATTGGATCTACAACTATCATCTGAGGATGCCTCTCAATGTATTCTTGTACTCTTGAAATCACAGTCTTTGCCTGTCAAGTTTAGTCAATAAAAAAACAAACAAGTACATGGGTTATACAGAATAACATATTGAGTATGGATCAATTTACATAGAGTAGATATGAGTGTATAAACATACATTTTGATCACCATTTTCAGCATGGGCAAGTACATCCGTAAGTTTATGAATGAATATATGGAATGGTCCCTGAGTATCGAGATTTTTATAAATATCTACCTGAAAAATAATCAACAATAAAACTCAAATAATAGCATATATTAGTTGAAGTATGCATTAGCGGGGGGACAGACAATACTTTTGTCGCTCCATAATAGTATTAAAAAATAGCAATTATTTTCAATATGTGTGTGCACGCGGACGCGTAATTAGTGGGATATGATGATTTATTTATTAGGTTGAGCGGTAAGATGATTTATCAAGTAGACGCATACTTCTTATTGAGACTCATATTGGACGATTATATATAAAATAAGGTTATAAAAAATGAGACAATAAGTATGTATTACGAAAAAGCATACCTGTTTGAGATCTAGACCTTCCCTGGCGCATACACTATGAAACTCATTGCAATTGAACTTTTGTCTTTTTTTTTCCGATATCCAGTATCCAACAATACCGCCCTCGCTCATCATTTTCATTAAGTTATATTTATTCAATAAAAGCTCTCTCCCTCGTTATAAGACACTCCTCCTCCATCAAGCATTTTAATCTCTATTACACGTTTTCAACTCTTTTTCAATCGGCCCTTATTATTACTCTATACACAGATCCGACTGTGTGACGAATCCATCGCGTTCAATCTGACAAATATAGTTATATATATATACAAGTAGTATATCTATACTTTTTATCTACGACTCAACACGACGGCGTGTTGTTCTTATACTCATCATCGCGGTACACACATACTTCAAGGTTATGTTCATTATTTTGACACGACTTTTTATTTTCTTCAAATACTCACTACTATAATATGCATTTTCACGGAAAAATGCTGCGACCTTAGGACCTTGTCCTCTATTTCTAGTAAATTTTATTCTTTTGCCTTACTATATTATTGTAACTACATACATACATACATACATGCATATATGAAACAGACGGTGGTAGTATAATAACAGTGAAGTTGCGCGACAGTCGCGATTGAACGGCCGACTGGAATAACATATGACTCGTCGCTCCCAATTGCATATACTATTTTTTAAAATTCGTTTTTTTTTCTTTTTTTCTTTTTTGTATTTCAACGAAATCGTGCGTCGATCGCGCCCACTTTTGCTTCGCAGTCTTCAAAACTATATAATTTTCTAGTGCTTATTATTACTTTAACCTTCTTTTATAAAATTTTATCATTTTTCTTCATGTCTCGCGGTATAACCTCTTGAATTATTTGTATCTCGTCATCATATACTTTTATATTACAATTATAAAACGTAGTATATATTTATAGTGAGCGTGTGATGTATATGTCAAACAACTTTTGATCCGCCATATTGCGATATTGACTGCAGCGCGGACGAATCAGCAATTCGCGTTTTACCACATTCCCTATATGTATACCGTGTACATGGAATACATACTCGCGTGCATCCATGTATGTATGTACGTAGTACATACCCGATATGGAAAAAGCAGTATGGCGTTCGGTCAATAGCCAAGTTCTTTCCCCTTTCTCGATGTTGGAAGCTTTTTGTCGATTCGTGGGTGTGCCTGTTTATTCTTCATATACGCGCCGACTCTATTATAATAACGAACTCGGGGACGGCCGAAAAAACGCTTCTTCTTGTTAATTATCTCTCTCGCTAAGAGAGAATATAAACTCGCGAGTTTACATGTTTGCCTTATTGACAATAATAAGTCATCGTCGTCGCGATGCGTCGTGCATTATTACGAACAACAACAAGACTCTCGCCGGGTCTTTCAAAGTGAAAAAACAATGACTGCGTACTCTCCGAATGGCATACACAATAATAATTAATAAAACAAAACATGTGATGGAATAAGTTGGTAGGGGAGAGTAGACGATGAGCTATTGTTTAGCGAGAAGGAAAGTAAAACTGGAATAGCAGTTAATCCTCGGTAAATATTTCAAGATTGTCCGGCTCGAGATTATTCAGCACACGCGCGATTTGCTCAAATAATAAAGTACATATACTTTCTTTCACTGTGTCTCCCTCTCTCTCTCTCTCTCTGTGTGTGCTGTGTGTGTTACAACAAGAATAAACGGGGCAGGGAGGGAGGGGCCCAGTTACAAAATGGCTTCGGGCGACAATGTGGATGTAATTGAAGTCGTGGAAACGAGCTTCGGCAGAGCCACCCGGAGCCCCGATGCACCCTCGAGGACCGACGATTCCGGCGACGAGGATGGTTAATCCATTTTACTATACAATAATACATTTTTCAACTTTTATTCACCAATATTTTCTTCCAATAAAACTTCTTATGTTCAAACTTGATAACCTCTTGTTACACTTTTCGGCTGTCTGCTTTTCGAGAAACATCAGACAGTTATTATCTGCTTCCTCTAAATTACTACGTTCACTATTTTTCGACTCTGTAATCCATTATTATTCATTGAATGAAATAATAGTACAAGTTTGCCAAGTTCTCACTTGAGCTCTCTTTGGAATGTCTAATCTGGCAAACTCTATATAGGTGTCAGTCAACTTTGACAGCTGATGAGCTCTCTCTCTCTCTCTCTTGCATGATTCATGCTTCTTGGGATTTTCAACCATGAACCATGTTCCGTCCAATAATATCAGCTACACTTTTTTTTTCTCTCCACAGAGAGAGGATTAATGTTTTTTTTTTTTTTTTTAATCAATTGACACATAATACTGACAAGATAATAACTATTAGAAAGAAAAGAAAAAAAAAACCTTGAGCATCAACCTTTGCTATTGTAGGAAGAAAAAGAGGTTGACTTAATTTATCATCATTTCAGATAAATCATTGGGAGAAAAAGCTACTGCTTTTGACGTGAGTACAAATTTTTCTTACAAGATAGTGAAATTTAACATGCAGGCATTGTTTAAAAATATGATTTATGTAAAAAAAGAAAAATGGAAGCAAATATATGATTGTTTCACAGACTTTGGCTTCTCAACATGGAGGTGGCGGAATCAAGACTCCAGCAGGAGTTTCTAGGAATAAATCAGAACGAGAGAGAAAACTCGGTCATAGAAGAGTGGGCGTTGGGGGAGAGATTACTTATAAAAAGGTTCATTGCAACAAGAGGAATAAATAAATGAATGAATAAACTCTCGTTACTTGGAACTCTAAACAATGATAATGTGTTTGTTAATCTCGCGTCTAGATTCAAACGACCCAAATTATGGGATCAATACAGCTGGGAATACAACACGCTGTGGGTGGACTTGCTAGTAAGCCAGAGCGAGATTTACTAATGCAAGATTTCATGACGGTAGAAACAACGAATTTTCCGAGCGAAGGCTCAAATCATACACCTGCTCACCATTTTTCCGAATTCAAATTCAAAAACTACGCTCCTATAGCATTTCGGTACTTTAGGGATTTGTTTGGAATCCAGCCAGATGATTTTTTAGTAAGCAATATATTGAATTATTTATCGTCAATTTCATTAATTATCGTATATTATTCCGTAACAAAAGCTTGATTCTTCTCAGATGTCCATGTGTAGCGCGCCTTTGCGAGAATTGTCGAATCCCGGAGCTAGCGGAAGTATCTTTTATTTGACAGAGGATGATGAATTTATAATAAAGACTGTACAGCATAAGGAAGGAGAGTTTTTGCAGACCCTTCTGCCCGGATATTACATGGTAATATCACCAGTTAAATACGTCTCTTGATAGATAAACGCAATTAATATTGGCATATTTATTGATTTTTTACAGAATTTAAATCAGAATCCGAGAACTTTGTTACCGAAATTTTTTGGTTTGTATTGCTATCGTTGCAACAGTAAAAATGTTCGATTGATCGCAATGAATAATTTGTTGCCATCGTCTGTAAAACTACACCAAAAGTACGATTTGAAAGGCTCAACATACAAGAGAAAAGTAATGAAATTTAATATTATTATATATTTTTCGTAATAATTGATGGTTACAGTTTACTTATTAATTATTATATATATATATATATATATTATTTTTTAAAGAAAAAGACAGTATTAACTTGTAGTTATGTATTAATAAAAGGCATCAAGAGGTGAACGATCGAAATCATCACCGACGTATAAAGATCTTGATTTCATGGAGCATCATCCTGAGGGAATTTTTCTCGAGGCTGATACTTACGGAGCACTTGTCAAGACAATACAGAGGGACTGTCGTGTACTTGAGAGCTTTAAAATAATGGATTACTCGTTACTCGTTGGAATTCACAATCTCGATCAGGCTGCCCGAGAAAAAACAGTCAGTATCGCTTTTATTTTTATCATTTATTCAACGTTGTCGTTGTTGTTTTTTCCTTAATAAAAACAACGATCTTTTGTGCGTAATGTGGTGTGTATTGTATATATAACAGGAGGAAAGACTGTCGGCGAGCGGTGAGGATGAACCCGGTGAGGCTGGTTTCGAGAGCGGGACATTCGTTAACTCGGAACGGGAGAAAGAACGGGAGGACAGAATCAGCGCGGCGGCGGCGGCGGCGCTTAATCGTTCCAAGAGCATCAATCGGCAGAGGCTCGTCGCTCACAGTACCGCGATGGAGAGTATTCAAGCCGAGAGCGAGCCCATAGACGAGGAGGACGATGTACCGTGAGTTTTTTCTTTTTCTTTTCTTCTTTTTACATTTTAAAAAGTTTGCTAACTATGAAATTATTGTTAATATTATTTTATAATACGGAAGATTCCGGAAGAGTTTTTCCGGGCTCATACGGAAGATTCCGAGTTTTTCATTTGTTAATTTTGGTGAACTGTACATTATATTCCTAGCAGTCCAGGGGGAATTCCCGCGAGAAACGCCCGGGGTGAACGACTTCTGCTCTTTGTCGGAATCATCGACATATTGCAGAGTTACAGGCTCAAAAAGAAACTCGAGCACACTTGGAAATCTATGATTCACGATGGGGTAAGAAGGAGAAAACGCGCATCAATTACTTAATTTTTTTCATTTACAACGAAATATTGATGAAGCAAACTTTGCATTTGTTTGCTTTCAGGACACGGTTTCGGTGCACCGACCGGGCTTCTACGCTCAGCGCTTCCAGGATTTTATGGCCAAGACCGTATTCAAGAAGATTCCTTCACGTAAGTACCATCCGAATCAGCCCCTTCTAACTAATTTAACCTCAATGCTGGCACTAAATAAGGCCCATTCCTGAATATTTTTCTCCGACTTTTATTCACACGTCTCTCACTCAAATATCTACTATAGTGCTCCGTTACTTATTATTTATAAATGATATATACTATATTACGAGAGACACTTGATCGATCTTATTTTACAGTTGTACCATTAGAATTACGATTATTTATAAACTCAATAATGATTTATTTATTTATTTATTACTTGCAAGATAATATCATTCCAAAGTTTCGGATATTCATTTATTCATTTTGAAAACTCGAGATAATTCGTCAAGTTTCTTTCGCGTCTTCCCAAACGTACAAATCCCGGTTATACTCTTTGTCCTAACTTTCAACAAGAAAAATAAAAATAGACTTCCGTCGATAATTCTCTTCAGTGCAGACAGTATTTTTAAAAAATATGCAAAAAAGGAAGGAAGGAAGGAAGGAAGGTTGTATCTGAGCGTAGTAAAAGGGGATTAATAAATATTTAAATATCCAATTCAAAGTGTAGTAAGAACAAATGAACAAAACGAGATCATTGATAAGTAAGAAATAGGCTAGTCGAGATTTAATAGGTTAATAAATAAATGGAATACTCCGATGTCATGAACATTTGTTCCTGGATAAACTTTAAATATGTATAGTATGTTGAAAAAGGAATAAGTCGCATACCAGTTCTCAAGGTGCCAATTCGTTAAAGAATTTTTTATTATAATCCATACGTTGCTATCTGCGTTGCAATTAAGGATTCATTGGAGATTGCGATAATTCAAGATAATTTCATTGTTATTGTTACATTGGTAAAATCTTGATTTTATTATATTAAAGATTTATCAATTTTTTCCATGTTGGGTACAATATGAATAAACAGTATGAACCGATTTTATCAATTTTCCAAGAGATTAAACAAGAAAATACAATAAAATATTATTTCTTTATTTAAACAATTATATACTCAGTGATACACAGTGTAATTATTAACAACAGTCTCAAGATTTACAAGTAATCAGAGGTTACTATACAGCTTGAAGTGTTTCGTGGATTTTTATGATATTTAGGTGAAACGGACCATCACCAATTAACGGATGACATGACAAAATTTTCAATATTATTCACTATTGTTTCAAAAATATTGTTTCCAGTTTCTTCTGAAACGTCTAACCTGACCACCTTCCTCGATTGTTCCCATTAAAATTAATGAACACACATGTTTTCGAACACGCGCATATATACAATTTGCTCTCTTTCTACAAAAATATGAAAAAAAGAAAATCGATTAAATTTGCTCCTTCATGTTTCAACAAAGAAAATCATGAGAATTTAAAGAACACACAAAACATGGTTATTATAATCCAATGTTTTTTAATTGTTATCAACGTAATCATTCTCGTAATTATTATTCGTCACTTTAATTTGTCACCATTATTTATTTCTTTACTTTTCACTATCATTCTTATTATAGTTTTTGACATTATTATCACATTATTGTCGCTATTTATCATTATTATTATTATTATTATTATATTATAGTTATTGATATCATTAATACTGCCATTATCTTCACTGCTATTTATATCATCATTATGAGTATTTGTTGGTTTTCCTTCTCTTTTCCTTTCCATAAAAAAGTTGAAAACTCCGAACAATGGCAGAAATTACGTTTTTGGAAATGAAAAGCGCGTCAACATTTGATTGGTGTCCACAGGAGTTAGCTGAGCAATGAAAAAAATTGATGGAAACCGAAAAAACAAAAAAAAAAACTCATCCACATTACGTTTTTCTATATACTCTCGCATAATAGTTGTTGCTACAACTGCACATTTATGGATTTTAGGGCGTGTAAATGCAAATTAAGTCTTATCTCACACATATATCTCTTTTTGACTTTCTGATTAAAACAAAAAAAAAATTATTTTAATATTGTTGTGATATGGTAAAGGTAGAACGAACAGATACTTTTCTTCAGAAAATGATGTTTGTTTTAAACGAAATAATAATAAGAATGCTATACTGCTACTTCCACTATGACTACTACTACCACTACCATTACTACTACTATACTATACTTTTACCAATTCCACCACCACCACCACCACCACCACCACCAAAATTATTGCCATCACTGATTACTATAGTAATAATGATAGTGATAATAATAATAATATTAATAAGAATAGTAATGATAGTAATAGTATTAATAATATTAATAATGATGGCAAGAAGAAAGTAAGAGCATCGCCTGAGCGAAAAAATGGCGTAGGTTGGTTCTACCAAAAGTTGGTGAAAAGTATTAAATTTTGAGAGGGAGATTAAAAAAAGCTAATGAATTGAATTGCCAGTGTTGGATGAGGAAGAAATACGCTTTAAAAAGTTACAAGTATAGCGATATATATTTTTTCATTATGCGAATATTCAGCTATGTGGACACCAATGTAAATATATTACAATAAACACTTTCGCTACTTACAAAAATCATTTCATTTACAAGCCTTGACCACGATCCATCAAATTTTGATTCCGATTAAATTCACTCTTTCTTATACAAAAAAAAAAAAAAAAGAAAAAAAAAGTATTTTCCATTTACAATAGCACTGTGTCAAATGTGTACCGTTCTCTATAGAAAATTTCGAATTCGTTGCACTCTTATGAAATTCATGAAGCAACAATGAACTGTGACAGTTACAATTTTTAGACGTAAATCAACGTGGATGTATATCCTTATTGATTGGATATGGGTTTTTATGAAGTTTTGCGGGGAAATAAAGAAAAACACTTGTCTAGTGCACTTGATAAAACAATGCTGAATGTGAATTAGTGTATCAGTCATTGGTGGTTCTTTTTAACTACATATACTAATTAAATGAAAATAAAGATAATAATGAGACTGTATGATATTTGGCTTTAAATGCCGTTAGCTTAATTTCATTGTTTCTGTGTCCGTGCACTACTTACGTGTCTCCTTGCGAACCTGCCGTATCGATCGTATCTCTCTGCACACGATTAAAACGAAAAGTGGATCTGCCCGAGATAAAGGGGAATCATCGAAAATTCCGTAACCTCGTCACCAGTTACATAGGTAAAAATGAGTGTCTATGTCGTTTGTGACTTTTCTTTTTTTTTTTCTTTTTCTTTTTCTTTTGTTTTCCTTTTTTCTTTTTTTTTTTTGTTCTTACATTGCCTTCATTCTCTTATACTTATCTTCCCCCTATATATGATATATATTTACTATACTACCGCCGTTTTCTGTTTTACATCTCGCTCTGCTCTCTTGTCATGCATAGGTTTGCGTTCCATTTTTCTCAACGTTTCTCATCGAAATACGACAGAACAAGACGGTCGTACGTATCGATAAGTTATTTAAAATGATACCACAAAAAAAAAAGAAAAAAAAAGAAAAAACAAAACTATTCTCGCATTTTAGCCTTTTGCCTTTCACCATATCGATTACATGACTTGCAAATAAAACAAATTAGTCCCGGCCGCACGATTTCGTAGATCATAATAATACAATACTATAGAAGCACATTTTATTTATTAACATTTTTTATCCGCACCCCTCGTAAGTCGAACTTTTTCAGTGTTTGTAGCATTATTTGGGTATTTTGTATATTGTAGATTTCACTATAGTAATGTTTACTGATGAAATAGCAACACAACACCAAAACAACAACACCAACAATAATAAAGACCTATTAGCAATTATAATAATAATGATGAAAATAATAAAAATAAGAACAAGTGATGATGACGACGACGACTATGATGAGGATGATGATGTTGATGAAGTAATAACTGTGAAATATATTCATTTAGTAAAGTGCAATAATTAGTCTTGATTTTGTTCAATGATGGAATGAGTGAGAACTGTTGAGTTTTTCACACTCTTAAACCGCTATTAGAATATTTAGAATTCAATGACAAACGTATTTGTTTATTTTAACTTTTTTTTTTTTTATTGTTAGTGGAAAGTGTGATGTTTTTGTTCTTAATGGAATGGAAAGTGGAGACTCCTTTAGTGAGACTTACAAGCTCGTATAATAAGTCGTAGAAAAATATTCTGGCAGTGTGAAATTTTTGTTGCAGCTCTGAAACATTCCCCGTCAAAGAGAAAAAGCATATCCAGACCACTCAGGTCTCTCGAGGCTGATTTTGATTCAACTGGTAAGTTTTTAACCTTTGTTTTTATCCATTATTAAATATATATAACGTAATTAAATATAAATATACATATACTATTTGGGTTGAAAGTAAATAAAGAAAGAATACGGGAGAAGGAATAAGGCATGTACAATTGCCCGATCCTTGAGAATTTCTTGTTCCGATATACAAGTCCGACATACGATTATTATTATTATTTGAGCAAAAACGGCGAGTATTTATTCAAAGATGATTAAATGAGGATGAGGGGCATTTCAAAATGTACGGGGGGAGCAGAATGATGAAGCTGCTTAAATCGCGTATTCCGCCTCTAATACATTGATCGAATTATCCGCGAAAAGGATCAAATGTTATCGAGTTTCAATAGGCTCAAGTCAATTTTTTTTCTTCTATAATGATGCGCGTATATATACATATATAATATGATGAATATGTATAGTATTATTTTGGCACCCATGAAGAGCGTCAATCGATTTTCCGCATATTATATTGCATCAATAATAATAATAATGAAGCATCAAAAAATGGATCATCAGAACTCGAGTCGTAAATAAAGTGTAAAGATCTTGATGCGATGCTTATTGTGTGGTTTAGCGGTTACGGGAACAGGAAATACGGCAATGCATGTTACATCACCCACGAAACTCGGTGAGTCTTTTCCTCATGCGCACTATCATTCTTCATCCTCTCAGCAATCCTTTATTTTCATCCGCTATTCACTATCGCGAAATAATAAATAATTTATGAAAAAACAATAATAAGAGTTTGAAAAAAAAATATATATATCTCTCTCTTTGTTTTCCGCCTCCAAGTATTGTTTAAAATTGCGATATTTATATGGAAAATTATTTAGTATTTGATGAAAATGTCTGCGAGAATAATAGAAAGAAAAAAATAAAAGGAATTAACGAGGGTGAATGCATGGGGCATATATAGGGATGAATCTCGTAGTGAGTCCAACAGCGAGAAGAGCGGTGGAGACGACGATGATGAGCAGCGGCGGCGGCAGAACGGCAGCTGACGGCAACGATAGAGGAGGAGGAGTGACAGAAGAAGAAGATGAAGATGATAGAAAAAGGGAGAGACGCCGGGGAGGGGAGGGTGATGGGAACTCGGTGATGCCGATCGCGACCTCGACGCCGGTTAATCTTCCAAATTTGGGGACCGTCTCGGCGGTCGTCCCACCTCCGTTGTCGGTCGGGCCATTTATCGGAGGAGGAGGCGATGGCCCGATTCGAGGAATAACAAGTTACCCGGCGGTATTGAAAGGTCGCGGCGGAGCTAGCCCGCCGAATCCGAATCTCGTACCCTCGGGAAAAATTCCACCACCGGTGCCGCCTCGAGGAAGCGGTGCCGCCTCGGGGCCGACGACGACTCGTCGACTCGACGGAAACGTCTCCTCCTCCTCTTCAACGACTTCCGGCCGAGGTGATGATGACCACTTTACATTGCATGGTATTTTGATGAACGCGAATGAAAAGCAAAACAAACAAAACAATAAGCTTTTTATAAGAAGGAAGCAACGAAGGAATATGAGGAGGGGCTGGGGGGCGAAAGCTCATTCTCCTTCTCATCCTCCTTCTTCTTCTTCTTCTTCTTCTCGACAGCCATTCACACATCCAATAATATAGGTGTACTCGTCTTTTATAATAAAGAACAAAAAAACATTAGATAATTATCGGAACAACTCCTCTGTAGCGTACTACCAGGCTCCATCCGATTGGAACAATAAGATTCGAACGTACGACGAGCAGGACGAATTCGTCAGCGTTGAGAAACTGGAGGATGCTTCAATTGTTATTCGCACAAGCCCGAGTCCGTTTAGACCGGAGAGAGGCTATAAATTTCGCAAGGAAATCATTCCAAGCGTCACAGGACGACTCGGGGATGTTGGAATAGGGATCGGCGGTTCAACGGCAACAACCGGTCTCAATGAAACAAAAGAGCTTGACAAATTTACCTATTTCATAAAGCCTGGTGGCAACGTTTATGGGAAAATGTCGAGAAGGGACAAGAAGCATTCGGAAACTTATGCGGAGAGAATAAAGAGACTCGAGAAAGATAATGCCATCGTTGAAAATAGTACGGTTATACCAAATATACCAAACATTTTAATAAACGCTTCGAGCCTCGATTATCCAAAAGAAATGAACAATAAGCCAAATAACGAAAGACATTATTTTCCATCTGTAAGTAAAGATCAGTCGAATAACAATTGGCAACAGCAGCAGCAGCAGCAGCAACAACAACAACAACGACAAAGACAGCAGCAATACTTTGAAATGAAAACTAGTCGCCCTTTCGATATCAACTACCGAAATAATTGTTTCGTTGAGACAGCCGATTTAAAAAAAGTCGATTCCACGATCGCCTCGTCGCTTTCTCGCGAAAAGTCTCATTTAACGATAAAACAAGGACAAGCTGGACAGGCGAAAAGAGGTCTAATTCCACCAGCAGAAAGTGTGAGACTCTCCGACAAGGAATATCGAGATTACCTCAATAACTCGAGTCACGAGAGCTACACGAAAAATTTTCATCCAAATCTTTCCTATTTGCATGGCTACGAGAGCAACTCGTACGAGTGATCCTTCATCGCTTTTTTTTTTCTTTTTTTTTGTTTTTCACCGCTTTATTCATTCACCGCTCATTCATGTATTCTCATCAGGCACTTTGAAATATTGTCAAAAGCATTGAATTTATTTGCAATTCGTGCCTACTCTTTTAGCGAGACAGTCTTTTATTTTTAAATGCTTGGGTGTTTCATTTATCAATAAGTTGCATCGTAGCGATAATTATATACATATGCGCTCCCGCGTCGTCCCGCTAGACGATTTTCGCTCTCTGCTGTGTGCTTTAGTTGAGACCGTGTTTCTTATTCAGCATTATCGTTCATTTTCAATGTATACACAATAATGCCGCCGCAAAGAACAACATATTTACATTGTTTTTGTTGTTTTTTTTAAATATAAAAAACATGGTGCAATGATGAACCCTCTTATTTTTTTCTGGCAACGCCGAAAATGATGGGCAGTTTTTCCAATATTTCAAGATGATTTCTCGGGTAGTACAATCGCGACAATGAATTGAAAATAAGTTTGGCTGTTGCCGCGCGTCGTCTACGCGTTTAATCTAAACAGTATTTTTTCCCCCCTCTACAATTCATCTATCGCTCGATTTGCGTAGATATTGGTAAAATTTATTCATGATTTTCCGATAGTACCACCTTGATTAGCAATCCACAATGGTATTATAATAATAATTATATAAACGATAACAGGATGGATATATATATATAATGATTAAAAGTGTAGTGTTATTGAACCGAAAAAAGAAAGAAAGAAAGAAAGAAAGAAAGAAAGTAAGGAGGAAAGAATACAAGACATGATGATGATGTCGTTGTACTTGTTAATCGTTTTAGTTTTGATGAGAATTCCTAGGGTAAGAAAGAGAGGCAGGCTGTAGGGAGGCTAACGGTAGTGCGCGCTTTTTGTAGGTGGCACCCTTCCTTCAACCTGTTCCACTCCGCCCCCGCCCTTTGACGACGCAGTGCGATCGAACGATGAGACGCTCGCGACTGGAGGCGGGCATCACCACCACCAGCAGCAGCAGCAGCATCACCAGGCTGCTACGAGCTCGATACTTTCAACTGGCGGGCACTCCTCGAGGCACAATAAAGTCGTACACCACGTAAGCCTGACGAAGGCTTATCACGATTCCGTAAGGTATTGAAAAAGGCAAACTTCATTTATGTTGGCCGCTAAAAATATCATTGATTTATTGAAATTTCGTAAATCGGATCGAACAGTAGCATATCGGATGTTCATTTGGAGAGTAGCGGAAGCGGGAGCGGGGGTAGCGCCGGCGGTGGTAGGGAGACAAAATCTTCACTGAGCGTCGAGAGCGGATGCAGCAGTCGCGGAGGAGGAGGAGGGGGGCCTGCTACTGGTAGCGGCGGTGGTCTCACATGGACACCGCCGACCGGCAGCGCCGAGGGTTCCACTCCAACCTGGACCGAGGGAACCCCCTCCTTTACCGAGAGCTCCAGCAGCGGGGACATCGGTAAGTTATTCTACGCGATGAATCTCTACTTCAATCCGTCCTAATCCTACTCATTATCAACCTCTCATTTTTATATGTAAATGCGGCCAAACATTTGTTTTTTTCTTCCCGCACCTTTCGATCCTCCTCCAACTAATACTCCGCATCAGCACACACACTCCTCCAATCATCATATTTTATTTATTTTCTTTTATTATTCATTTATTCTCATGTAGAAATGAAACAAAATCTTACTAATCTTGCGCGTCTCGTTGTGTACATCTAAGGCATAGATGGGGGGGGGGGACCCTCCCCCCTCCCATAATAAATAACAAGTACCACGAGGCCAGTCTCGCTTCCCTTATTCAATGTAATATTTTCATGATTTTAATAAAATTCAAGAAAAATATCTTGAATCGTAATTTTATTTAAAACAATATGTATATATTGTCTTGCGAATACATCATCAGGAATAATATGTGAATAACTAAGTAAAGTTTTCAAAACTGGAAAGAGACGATGAAAATCGATTTCATCGATTACACTCACGATGAAGAACAAAAAAAAATCAGAATTAAATTAAAAGAAAACAAAAAACCACCTATTATTATTATTATTATTATTATTATTATTCACGTATCATTCGATAATAATCCATAATATACTTTTTTATTCTCTGTATAATTATCTTATTCATATATACTATACATATATGTATATGCAAATCTACAGTCGCTTAGGACCGGCAAGTTTTGAGATAAGTTCGTGTCTCTACTCACTTATGTTTATTCATACGTAACTACGATATTATCATTATTGTATGGAACAAATGTTTATTCTTATACACCCGTATATAGTACAAGCTTTTACACGTTGACACGTTTGACACACGCTTACACGTTGGCACGGATCAACATTAGTTGGATGTCTTGTTAAAACTCATTTATAATCAAGTTTAAAAATGAAATGAAGCATCATCTGAATCGTTAAAATACAACGGAATGGATTTTTTTCCAGGTACATTCATTAGCATATATGTATGTACGTTTTTTAAAATAAAACGAGCAGCAACGCGGTCGTTTTTTTCCTTTTCAACATAATTGATCTTTGCATCTCTTCTAGGCGCGCATACTTCATACAACTTCCCATAATGCCCACTATTCCGATAAATTGATTATGAGCTTCATGTCTTTTTTAAAATAGAATATTTTATCGCAAAATTTCCTGCAGATAACAAAAATATTACTCTTATACGGGGCGCGCAATCCAAGAATTCATATTGAAAAATTGAAAAAACTGATGGAAAAGTCAGTTTTTTTGGCTCATTCGATATGAATTATTCAATTCTCGCCCCAAATAATTAACATTTTCGTTATTTACGGGAAATTTCCGATCGAATAGGCTCTTAAAATGGATAAAAAAAATTTCAAAAAATTTGGTGAGTCACACTGGGTCTCGTGGACCCATGAAATGTTCAATTTTCTCACCTTCAATTTTCTTACCTTTCTCTTGATAAAAACAGCTTTATTAAGGGCGATTCATTGAGAAACGATGCGAATCTCCCTAATTTGTTGCTCCTATGTTCTGTGGGCCTTGCACTTTATTCACCACACCATAAAAAACTGATTAATTGGCAGCACTTCCATACACACATTGCCATTTTTAAAAGTATTTTTTTTGAACGATATTATAAATTCGAAACACTTGAAACACTATTCACTTTTCGTATGATTGAAAATAACGCTGACATTCAATTAAACTTATTGTCAAATAGCAACG
>JAPYYW010000162.1:0-95051 GCA_030522545.1 Cremastinae sp. A BG-2022a | reverse complement strand
CAGCGTGACTCACCAAATTTTTTGAAATTTTTTTTTTTCGATTTTAAGAGCCTATTCGATCGGAAATTTCCCGTAGATAACGAAAATGTTAATTATTTGAGGCAAAATTGAAGAATTCATATAGAATGAGCCAAAAAACTGACTTTTGGATCAGTTTGAAATTGAAGAATTCATATTGAATGAACCAAAAAACTGGATTTTGAATCACATTTTTTTTACCACGAGGACGCGAAGCCTGCTAGTAATTTATAAATTGAGAATAGATGGTCTTTTTCGTACAAGTCTCGAAGAAGAGCTAACGCGGGGACTCGTCTTTTACTTTTTTGTGAAAAAAAATAGAAAAAAATATTATTGGTATTATTCAAATTCGCAGTGCCGAACGTCGGGAATTTTTGAAACACCTTGGAACTCTCCGAGGGGAGAGCCACACTTTTCTCTCGATGCTGAACGATACCAGGAGACAAGTGAGAGAGCTCTATTATTCGGGAAACAACGGAGATGGCGCCATTGGAATTCAGGCCTACAGGCCCGTGCTTCGCGATCTCGCAAGAATTTTGGTTCTTGTCAATAAAAAGGACGAGGACATCTATTTGCCACCCGAGGATTGGCAGCGACTCCTCGCATGGGCTGAACGTCTCCTAAGGAGATACAAAAAGCACAGTTCTCCGGAAGTCAGTTTCTTTTTTTTTTTTATTATACTTTTTGTTATTTCATGAAGAACGTTGCATCTCAAACATTTCATTCGATTGAATTCCATTTTTTTTTCTTCGATATTTGACAACAATTAGCTTTTTCGTGATAAAAAAATCGACATAAATTGGCCAAAAGATAAAAATCGTAATTTTATATATCATCCTCTGATAATTGTAACTTGTTGAGAAAAAAAAGCATTTCTTTTATAATTTATAAAAAAAGTTCTAATTCGTCGAAGCTTTTGATACAGCGTTCTTATACATTTCGCAAATATGCTTCGTCTCATCAATAATACATTTTTCGCCTCTTGTCTGCACGCCAGTCCGTTAAACACTTTGGTGAGTTGACAGTAAAACGTCAGCGTTATTTCATCCACGTTGTTATCTATTCTTATTCTTATTTACCAAAGTACGTAATTTTTCAGATTTATCTATTCATTTGATTGGCCTAAATGATGTTTCAAACTCTTAGAAGGTTGTGTTTATTTAATATTTGAATGAGATATTGCGATGATATGATAGATGTCATAGCGATAAGATAAAAAAATGTTTCTGTTTCTTTGATGAAAAAAAGAAAAGAAAAGAAGTGATCGTAAGTCGTATAGGTGCGTCAGAAGTGACACCTATTCAGCCTCACGAACAATTTGTATTTCTCTTTAGTTGGAAAAAAAAATGATAAGAAATGTAGTATTTGGTGTATTCTACGCCAAATCGGACAGTTCGAAAAATGTTGATGCAAAGAAGTTTAGATAATTTTTTCTGAAAATTACATGAAAAAAAAAACAAACAAAAATCTTGAAAAAAATTTCCAATTTGGATTGTTATTAAAGAAGTTATGAGTGAAACACTACAATAAGCGATTTTTTCGAAAATTTAAATCGGAAAATTAACCAGAAAGAGTTTTTTAATTGAAAATGTGAAAAATTGAAGGAAATAAAAAATAAAAATTTGTAGTATTGTCCTATTTGGCGTGAAATTCCTTTATTTATCATTTAAATGTTGAAAGACTGATAATTTTGAATATTTTTGACAGGTGGCTCAACTGGTAACGTTTCTGCAGCAGCCAACGCCGAGTCACGTCGTACAGACGCCTCAGCCAATGACGGGGTGTCAAGGCGGACAGCAGCCTTTCGAGATGCGTTCGACGCCGACGAACCTGACGACGTTCCAGGCAAATGCACCATTGACGACTTTCCAGGCGAGCGACAAGTCGAGCATAAGTCCAGCGAGCTCGAGCCTCGGTTACGCCAAGGATAGTCCAATCGGCTCGAGTCTCGGTCAAAACGGCTCGAGCATTTACAACGAGAAATTGAGTCCGTCGGGCTCGACGATCGGCCAAACAACTCCACTTGTCTACGGAAGCCAGAAGCGTCAGAACAGTCTTAAAATGAATCAGCATCAAGCCATAGGCTCGCACCTTCAGGAACTCGCGATCTCGGCATTCAATCAAAGTTACAACAGTGCTATGGAAAACAGCAGCAGCGTTGTTTCCGTCGAGGCCTCGAGCGTCCTCGACAGCGAGCTCAATCCGCAGTGGGAATTTCGCAGCTCCATCGACGAGGCGAGTTACACGATATTGAATGACTGGACACCCGGTAGGGACTGTCTCATCGACGACTTCACCATTCTCGGATTTAGGCCGCAGGATGAAATTACGACGGAATTGTGAAAAATGTTGCTCGCGCTGCTGCTCGATGAATTACGTTTTCGAGGGATAGCGAGACGGAAATGAAAAAACCGAGAGAGGTGCCAAACTCTCCTGGCAATTACAAACTTTTTCGTATTCTTACTCTCTTCTTCGTTCGATGAGATTTACTTCCCGTTACTTTTCGATCGATCTTTTGTTGTATCGATTCGTTTACTTTTTTGCTCCTTGACGTGTCCAACTCGGGCGACGAATGCCACTAGTCAGCATTCCTGCGGTTGATGAATCTCAGCATTTCTCTTCCAGAGAACTCGACCTCTTCCGACGAATATCGTGCAATCTATCATTCGGACTGTAATCGTTAGCGGACCGAGGGATGAGAAATGGGAAAAAGCGCCTTTCCAGTAAAAATTCGTGCTTGTGTGATTTTTTTAACACATTATCACGGCCATCCTAGGTCTTTTTGTACAAATATGTGTAAATAATGGCTGGTATGAACAAAAAATTTAATTATAGAGATTACAAAGAAGATAATATATAAATATATTGAACATGATATTTATTATTGTTAAGAAATTCAAACAAAGACCTTGGACACTCCTACGTTATAAGATTTGCTCTTTTAATTATACTTTTTTTTAGATATTTTCGTTTCGAATAAACGATTTTAAGTAATTTTTTTACATATTTATTTCTTGCAAATGATGATTACTACTGAAAATTCTTCTTTCCCTCTCGCATTATATGAAATTTGTCAAAAATCAAACATAACTTTTGTAATGATAATTGAAAATTATACAAATTTATCATTGATACGCCTTGGAAAGTACAAACCTCCATATCTTTTATTTTCCACAGATGTCCCTCCTTCATGAATTTAAAAAATCCGAAAATACGCTTTTTATTATTGCTAATATCAAAAATCGAACATTATTTTACAGATTGCATTTGAAAACTGATAGTTATGCAAACTTACATATATTTATACGCTTTTTAGAGGACGTTTTTCCAAAATTTCAAGGAAGGAAACCAAATTTGAATGATTTTTCATAATTTTTTTATTATTGCCCGCATACGTTCTTACTTCCTGACCAAAAAGTCAAATACTAATTTTGAAAAAATATAACTTAAAAAAATGAAGGATATTGAAAAGAAAAAAGTGCAAAAATCCCATGTTATTTAAATAGAAAATATATCGTCTTTGCGGCACGGTTTAATTTAAAAATCAAGGGCTTGTATGTGTGGGACATCGTTTCTTTAGGTCACAAACCAAAGATCTAGGAAGTTCTACAGAAAAATAAATCAACTTGGTAAATAACGTACACCCTAATATTCCATTGAGTTGGTAAATGCGAAGACGCAGAAAAGAAGCAATTCGAATTTAGGCGCGCTCGGTAAATCGGAAGCGTCTCGAGGGCGCATGCGCGAGAGAAAGATGCGCACGCACAGCGTTCCCGGTTGTGTCGTTTGGTAGTAAAAATTATCAGAGAATGCAGCGAAACGGAGTACGTTAGCGAGGGGATAATGCAACGACATGCTTTTTCGTACGAGGTTTGCTCGATCCCGTTGAAATATGAATGTCCGGAGGGACCGGAGAGGCTCGACGGAACGGGTGCGCGGGTAGGCGCGTTATCGGGACGGCGGGGCGGGTCGCGGCGAGGGGCGCCATGACAGTCGTCGTGTTTTCCGTAAACCACGAGCTGTTCCTCGGTGTGTACGTGTGTGGGTGTGCGTGTGTTTGCCAAGAGAGGAAACTGGCTCTGGTGAAAAGGCGCAAAAGAGCGAGTTACCATCTGCGTTTGTCGCGTATTTAAAAAGCGTGAGTGAGGTTTTGAGCGAGGAACAATCGTTGTGAGGTCGCTCCGCTGAGGATCGGCCGTGTTGACGTAACCGAGGGATGGATTGAGGGGCTCGGCGGCGAGTCTAGCGGCGGTGAGACGTCGAGAGCGAGATACCGCCCGAGGGTGCGAGAGAGACGGGACGAGGCTCCCGAGGAGAGCGCGTCCGTCGTCGTTCCCCCCCGTCGTTGCATCGGGACGCAAAACGGTTCACAGTCCCGCGATATAGAGGAACTCGAGGGAACAAATAAAAACGGCGGCAACGAGAAAAAGAGGAAGAAGAGGAGGAGGAGGAAGGAGCGAGAACGAGAGATGCCCGTCCCGTCGAGGGGAACTTGTACCACGTGAGCCCTTCCTTGTACGAAAAATAACAGAATCTCTTCTTGTTTTCTCATTTTATTCCTTCCTCCACGTCCCAGTACCATCACCACCAACATCCATTTATACACCAGCGAGTTATCCGTCCTTTTTCATTTCGTCTCTACGTTCATGTGCGCCTTACTTACATTGCGCGCTCTCCTATCATTATAACTGTATACAAGCACATCTCTAGAGACACGCGAATGTGCGAATCTCACACACACACATACATTCGTACATCAACAAAACTTGCACGTATGTACATAAATTATCGTACATACGCATGGTATATGTATAAGTACGATACACGGGAGGAACAGCTTGGTTGGTGATTACTACCTCCTACCGCCGTCGCCACCGTCGTCGCCCCTTCGCCCCGCGCGCTACTCCACCGTCCATCTTGTTGGTGGCCCCTTGTCCTCGTTCCACGATACGTAGTCCCAATAATTGACGCGTCACACAGCACGTACAAACTCCCTCCCTCCCTTCCTCCCTCCTCTTTTTGCCTCGCCCCCTTTCCCGCTTGCCCGCTCCGTCGCGGGCTTATTCTCCTCTTTTCTCTTCCCCTCAACGAGTTCAATTTTTTGTTGTTTATCTCGAGCTCCGTGTGTAAATTTTGTTCACGGGAATAATTACGTAAAATGTAGCATCGATAGAGCCGGCATCGGGACGAATTTTTTCTTCTTTTTACGGCTTTTGTTAACCGGGAGTTGTGTTCGCGGCTGCTGCTCGTACAAGTGCTGCTCCGCCGCCGTCGCGAGGGACCTTTGTCGCCGCCGTTGGATCGCGCTTATCCGATGACTCACCCTTTCCCGCTCTCTCTCGGCGAGCGAAATAAAAAAGAGGGGTTTATTTTATCTCGTAACTATCTCGTTTTCGAACGAAACTACTCATTTTTCGGCGTTTACGCAAGTTTTTCCCGCTAACGACGATATCGAGTGCCTCGCGAGGGAGACGCGCACCGATTTCCCGATTCCCGAGCCAGATCTCCCAACATGGTGCTTTATCAATTTTTTGGTTAATCCCGAAATCTCGTTCCCTACGCGGAAACGATAATATAGCGGTTGCGCGACGCGCGATAACGGTCCCTGCGATTGTGATTACCGCGAGGTACGCTCTTTTAGGTTAAATCTTTTATCGCGACGGGGGTTACGCTTCAAAATTATCTATCGTCGTTGCAATATATTATTTTTCATTGTCGTCCCTTCCGGAAGTTTTGTCGTTACTAATGAATATTATTTGTGTTTTCTCGTTTCTAGAATGAAAACAATGGAAATTGCTGAGATAGAGTGAACTCGCGGAAATAGCTTTCTTCGCAAAGATGAACAGCGAACAGCATGCTCTGCCAGCAACGACGCAGGCCCAGCAAGAGGTGAGAGACAGCGAGATACTCCTCGACACCCCTTTTTTCACTTTCTTTTTTTCTTTTCGAATCGGAAATTGCGCTCGACATGAGCGCAGAGCAACATAGTCACTCAAAGCGGCGAGTATTTTATTCTGCGGTGGAACATTGTTGCACGTGCGCTTCCGAGCGCAGTCTAATGGTTATCCACCAAACTGCAAATGCGCATTCATTGACGAGCGTTGTTTATACATTGACTGGAAAATGGTGATGTTTCCTTACTAGAGATTATTTTGCAATAATATTAAGAAAATAATACTTATCTGTGATCTTTGTCGCAGAGATTGCAACGTTGAAAGATGAATAGGATTTGATCTTACCCTGGGAATCAAATGACTATGATGTCTCACTTTTACGATACGAAGCTCTGAAATCGTTTTTAAACCATGATTAAAAGTATGCGGTAAATTGTTCTCATTGACACAATATACCGATTTTTAAACAACCATTTACTTTGTCAATGGAGTTCAGAGGTTCGCAATGGCTTTTGCTTTACCATTTCTTTGTTAGAACTTTCTCACCGGCTCTTCTCATTGCGTAGCTGTTTCGGTAGAAATTAGTCAATTTTTGTGCAAATCTTGGAAACTAAAAATTTCAATAGCTCTCAGTTTTCTGACTCACATATTTAAAGATCTTGAAGTATCAGATGTCTTGACTGTATTTTAATTTTTTTTTAGTTCCTTACCCCGAGGTACACAGTATTTTACACAAATTCCTCAAAAAATTTCTCCTCTCAATATATTTCTGTCTGTAGATCTGGTATATCTATTTTAAAAAGTGTTTCAACAAGAATCAATCCATCTCCTTCGACTCTGAATGGTAAGGACTTGCCGAGTAATTTGTCGCATTTGTCGATTGGAGCTTAGCCGGCATGTATAAAAAGCATGCTTATTGTTGTACCGTAGACACCGTAGACACAAGAAGCTTCGAACAAAAGAAGAAAAGAAGAGATGGAAAGAGAAGTGTGTAAGAATTATTTGGAATGATTAAATGGCTAGACACTATAGAGAGCTCTCGTTCTTCGTATCAGGCAAGTTTGGCTAGTTCGTCGAGCGAAGGACAATTAGGAAGTGCTGCGCAACAAGCTTCCACTTCGGAACTTCGCGTAGGTACCGCGGTAGCGTTAGCATCCTCCGTAGCAAAGTATTGGGTCCTGACAAATCTCTTCCCTGGGCCAATACCCCAGGTCTCGGTCTATCACACTCAACCAAATTCCTCATCTACGAGGAATTCAAGTATCACTGACATGCAAACGCAGAGTAAGGATTCTTCCGAGATGGCACTTACGGCTGGTATTCAACAGCAGACGAGCGAAGCTCATCGGCATCATCAAAATCCTGCTCACACTGTCACAACGAATAGCAGCATTGTTCACAGTTCGATGCCACAGTCGAGCACACAGGTTTGTCACCCGTACACTTTGCATGAACACTTTCTCTCTCTCTATTCTCTGTTGTTTCTCCCGCTTTTGCACAATTTTACAGTTTCCTTCTCTTTCTATAGATGCACGTTTTTCTATTAGTAAATAATTGTTACTTAAACTTTGGCTTAAAAAAACTCTTACACGAGTTTGAGAAGACCGAGATTTATTCAAGTTTCTATTTAATAACTGATCCTCGTCGTGTGCTATATTGGTAATCTAAGCTTTTCCAGTCAATGTATTTCGCGAAAAGCCGCAATCGATTCGAGGAATATAAAAATTAGTATTTTATTAATTTTCGTCTGTTATCTATCGTCTATTTGGAACAAAAAAAACAAAAAGATTCCAGTCTCGCTGCCGGGCCTGAATCTAGACGGGACTCACATACAGGCGAGTCATTTGCAGGCTGCACACGCTCAGATGCAGCAACAGATGCAATCGCAACAGCAGCAACAGCTGCATCAGCAGCAGCAGCAGCAACAACAGCAGCAGCAGCAGCAACAGCAGCAACAACAACAACAGCAGCAGCAACAACAGCAACAGCAATCCCAGCAGGGACATCATCAAATTCAGAGCCACCAAAATCCTCAGAACAATGTGACAAATTCACAAAATCAGAGTACACAGCGCGATGAGAGCAAAATAAAGGACGAGGGTGGTAGCTGCACCACAGAGCGATGCAGCGATAATCAGGTCCACTGCCAAGTTCAGTGCGATCTTCAGCTGCAGCAACCTCAAGACTTGCAACAGAGTATCATGCAACAGCAACAGATTGGCGTCAGTATCGCCGGGAATACTGGCAACGAGAGCGGTGCCTCGAGTAAACCAGAAAAGGAGAAAGAATTGCGACAACTCAACATGGCACAGTCAGTTCATTTATTCATTAGTACATCCTTTTAATGTATTTGTCATTAATTATTGATTATTTATCAATTGTTGGACAGATTTCAAGTGCCCGATCTGAAACCCGGTGGCCATATGATGGACGTGAGAACTGCGGACGGATCTGTCGTAAAGATAAGCGCAACGAACGAGCAAGACCTCGCCAAGACCCTTGGAGTTGAGATGGTGCAAAACATGTACAAGGTCAATGTCGAAGATATCAATCAGTTGCTCGCTTATCACGAGGTGTTTGGGAAACTCCAGAGCGAAATTGCCGCGGGTACGACTCTCGTCGGAGGCACAGTCCCGACCCAGACCGTCACGACGATACAAAACGGCACGCCGATCGTCCAACAAGTGCAGTTAAACAAATTCGATATTAAAACAAGCGACGGTGAGGCGACTCCTGGACCAAGCGCTTCGCCCGTCTCCGTTGGCAGTCACGCGTGCGAAGTTTGCGGAAAAATATTTCAATTTCGTTATCAGCTTATCGTCCACCGCAGATATCACACCGAACGAAAGCCTTTTACGTGTCAGGTATTTCTTTAAAATATTCACCCAAACATTTGTTACATTCTTGGCAAAAATCATTAGGACGATGTCCTCGTGTAGTTGTGATTGGCTGACTGCACAAAATATCTCTATGTAGAGTAGTCAAATCAGGTCTTAATTTTATTTCACACTGTAGAAATTTATTAACATTTACATTTTCTTATTCCTTAAATTATTATTTGGACAAAAAAATGTATTGCCATTATTATTTGCGCATAAAAGACTAATTGAAAAAACGAATAGATATGTTCTACGAATTTGACGTGACATACATCCTTAACTTCAAAAATTATATAATAAATGACGTTCACTGCGTGCATGTAGATTGTTCGCTAACTGTAGATATCTTTTATCACTCGCTTGCATCCAATATGTATTATTTATTTTCGAGATATTTGCACAATCTTCAAAAGATTTTCTAAACTATATTTACACAATATTTTCTGTTTATATCATTTGAAGGGAAGTAGCATTGACACTAAGGAGCTCTTGTATTATACAGGTTTGCGGTAAGGCTTTTTCTAACGCGAACGACTTGACTCGTCACGGTAAATGTCATCTGGGTGGCTCCATGTTCACCTGTGCGGTGTGTTTTCACGTTTTCGCAAATGCGCCGTCCCTGGAGCGTCACATGAAACGACACGCGACGGATAAACCGTACAATTGCACCGTTTGCGGCAAGAGCTTCGCGCGAAAGGAACATCTCGATAATCATACACGTTGTCATACTGGAGAAACGCCATACAGGTGAGAATAATTAAAAACCAATTTAAGTGCTGAGACGTTTAAAAAAAAAGCATACGAGTGTATTTATATAATTTATTTATTTTTCTTCAGATGCCAATACTGTGCGAAAACTTTTACACGCAAGGAACACATGGTGAATCATGTGCGCAAACACACCGGGGAAACTCCTCATCGTTGCGACATTTGCAAAAAGAGCTTTACCCGCAAGGAACACTTCATGAACCACGTGATGTGGCACACCGGCGAAACGCCTCACCATTGCCAAGTCTGCGGTAAAAAGTACACGCGCAAGGAGCATCTCGCCAATCACATGCGTTCCCACACAAATGATACGCCGTTCCGCTGCGAGATATGTGGTAAGTTTTCTTTTTTTTAATCCCTACTGATAAGCACTTTTCCTAATGAAAAAAGACCAAGAAAAAACGTCAAAATCTGATTCTTTGTTAGTCCTCCGATTTGTCAAATTTTATCTATTTTTCTTTTCTGATTTTCAAACAAATTCAGTTTATGCTGAAATACGATCGTGATAGTGTGTAAAATTCGCGGTGGACGAACTCGCGATGAAATGAAATTCGCGAGAATTGATCGCACATCGCGACTCCAGATTCCCTTCCCCTTCCCCTCCAAAGCGCCGGTTAAAAGCATATACCGTGGTTCTCCATCAGGTCGCGCGCGCGCGCATTCTTTCCCGTTGACGCCGTATAACCTCAGATTTTGTGATTTCTCTCTGCCGGAACTTTGTCTCTTTTTATTTCATTAAAAAATACATTGAAAATTATAAAATTAAATTTCATTCCTCGTTTTTATAGTTAACTTTTTTTTTAAATAAAATAATTATAACTGCATCTTTTTTTATAAACATTAATATTCGAAGCTTGTATTTACTGATTATTATGGCATGACTTGCTATTTCGTCAATCTCAGTGGTTAGTATTTGGAAACCCAGTATTTCCAACAAAAATAATTCTTATTTTTTGGTAAAAACAAGTTTTCGACTTTGACCTTTAACACGGGTGTATTTTTTAAAAGTATTTTTATGGATATTCAAGTTCATAAAAAAAATTGTGAATTCATTTTATCTGCTTTTGATTTAAAGAGTGTTCTTTCTATAATTTTCAATGTGTAAAAGGCTGGAAAGGGCTGCATCGATTTTGATATCTCTCATTCCAGCGTTGTTTCTGTTATTGTTTCGCCGGGTGTAACGCACGCGCGCTATCACGACAGCCGACGATTCATGTGCGCAAAACGTCGTCAAGAGGATAAACATTTTTTTTAAATAGATTTTGTAGCTGAGAACTTGTATCATTTAATTTCGGAAAAATACCTTTCTCTACAAATTGACGTTTTTTTTTGTAGAAAAATGTTTAGGTGAATTGATAAAGAAGAAAAAAAAATTATTGATTGACAGGCAAGTCGTTTACGAGAAAGGAGCACTTCACGAATCACATAATGTGGCACACCGGTGAGACGCCGCATCGCTGTGATTTCTGCTCAAAGACATTTACGAGAAAGGAGCATCTGTTGAACCACGTACGCCAGCACACGGGTGAGTCACCACACCGATGCGGCTTCTGCTCCAAATCGTTCACCAGAAAGGAACACCTTGTTAACCACATCCGCCAACACACAGGTGAGAGCGGTTGGCAGATGTTCACTTCACGGGCAACCAAATCTTTTTATTTCTAAATACGTACTTATATTATCCAAAAGAGAACATATTTTTGCCACTTTTTTGCCTAACGAGTTTTGTAATCCGTCTTGGTGAGCTCACTGTCTCACGTACAAAAACAATGGGAGTCTTGTTGGAAACAAAGAGTCATGCAAGATACAATATTTTGAGGGTGTCGTTCGCATTGGTCGAACATATCTCGATTTCAGTTTCGTGCTCATTCATTTACTTTTCATTTTATTCGAGATTCGAGATATCATTCTTTGAATTACTCGTTATTTTTGGGGGTATAAAGAATTCTGATCAGCTTTGCTAACACATGGTCCTTCGTTTTTTTATTTTATTACATTTCATTGAGATTAGTGAAAAATTAAACGACTCGTCGTACTAACAATATCGTCGTTGTATTGTCGCTTATCATCTCATTTAAATCATCGCACTGCCTGAAAAACACCGCTCTCATGAATCGCTTCGTCGGGATCTTTTTCATGAAATTTTCCCATTCCCGTTTTCTATCATTCTTATCTCCCCAATTTCTCAGTTTTTATCCCGTCGATTGCGTTATTTACAAATACTTTCGCTTTTAAATAATACCCTTTGTTACATTTTTTTAAAAGAGTTAAAGAAAAAAAAATCCTTCATCTCTTTCATAGTCCGAAAAAAAAATTGAACGGTTTTCCTTGCGTTGTTTCAATACAAAAAAAAAGATTGCCCAAGATGATTTTTCCTTGGATGAGAGAAACACGGATATTGCAATATGGTATTATATTTTTTTAAGGATGCTGAGTCCGATAATGATTGATGTACTTTGAGAGTTAGTGGGACTTGATTTCGATGCTTCAAAATTGTATTAAAAAAATAAGTGAAACATTGAAAGGTTGGGATTCAGCATCCTCGAAAATTGTGTCTCGAGCTCGACTCAGAGTTGCCCCAGAAAAGAAAGAACGGTGACAAAGATAAGGGAGTAGTTATCCGGGACGTTGGATGATACAAACGCGCCGTTCGTTGCAACTTCCGTGCATCGCATCCGGCAAAACTCGCCTTGTGCAGGATAATCCCCACGTCTGTATGACGAGTGACAAAAGAGACAAAATTCGGCAAAAATGAAAATAAAGTAAAAGAAAAGAAAGTAAAAGCAAAAAAAAAAGATTGAAATAAAGACCGAAAAAATGTAGTAAATCGAAATACACAGGTGAAACACCCTTCCGCTGTCAATACTGTCCGAAAGCGTTTACGCGGAAGGACCACCTGGTTAACCACGTCAGGCAGCACACGGGTGAGTCACCGCACAAGTGCCAGTATTGCACCAAATCGTTCACGCGGAAGGAACATTTGACAAATCACGTGCGTCAACACACAGGCGAATCGCCACACCGATGTCACTTCTGCTCCAAATCATTTACCCGAAAGGAGCATTTGACGAATCACGTGAGAATCCACACGGGCGAATCGCCCCACAGATGCGAATTTTGTCAGAGGACCTTCACCAGGAAGGAACATCTCAACAATCACCTTCGCCAGCATACCGGAGATTCTTCCCACTGTTGCAATGTCTGCAACAAGCCCTTCACGAGAAAGGTCAGTTTTTTCCTCCAAATCTCCCTTTTTAGGCTCAAATGATGCTATTTTTTCAATCATATGAGAAGTTTTTTTATTTTTACAATGTTCCCTTAAGAGTGTTATACTCTTGCAACAGATTACAATGAAATTTTCATACGCAACATTTGTTGACGTTTAGAAAAATAATTTATTATACTTAATACTTGTGAAACAAATTCAAACGTACTCTTATATGAGATTTTTCATTATACATTATTGTGTAAATGAAAAACTGAAAGAATTTAATACAAAATGATTCTTTAAGTATCGTCAAACATTTCTGCAAATTTTCAAATTAGGAAGCCTATTTAGAAATAAGTATTAAAAATTTCTTATTGTTTATCAATTATTATGATTCAAAAATAAATTTGAAAAATCGCAAAGAAAATTTTTTCGATTTGAAAAAATTAAAAAAAAAACTTTTTTCGTATTAAAAATAACATAAGATGAAAAAAATTGCAAATAACTTTTAGTGATTTATTGGTTTTACCAACTTTTGGAATAGTCTGTAAGGTAGGAACTTCCTCAAAGTTCGACCAATTTATTGTTTAAGGTAGTTCTACAGGTACTGTTTTGAGCTTAAATTTATTAACGATATTTAGGATTGAAAGTAGCATTATTTAACACAGGCTCTTATGCGGGAGAGTACCAAAAAGTGGAATTTTCAACAATAAATATCTCGATTTCCATGTGCTGGAATCCTCTAAAGATTTGATACACACATGCATGTCATATTAAATAAAGTTTGTGCCAATTTTTAATGAATTCCTAAAAAACGATAAAACTGTAGAACTATATAACAAATATTGAGTTCCCTAAATAAATAGAATGTATTTTCAAAAATAATTTGTTGGGATGTTGCAGGAACACCTCGTGAACCACATGAGATGCCATACGGGAGAACGTCCGTTCGTGTGCACCGAGTGCGGTAAGAGTTTCCCATTGAAGGGGAACCTGCTATTTCACATGCGCTCGCACAACAAAGGGAGCAACGCCGAGAGACCGTTCAGATGCGATCTCTGTCCGAAGGACTTCATGTGCAAGGGCCACCTCGTTTCTCACAGGCGATCGCACTCGGACGAGCGACCGCACAGTTGTCCGGACTGCGGCAAAACTTTCGTCGAGAAGGGCAACATGCTCCGACATCTGAGGAAACACGCAGCCGAGGGAGCGCCTACTCAAGTAACCGCTGCCTCGGCGATCTCGCAGCCCGGAGTTCTGCCCATTCCCGCTGCCGCCGTTCTCGTCGGACATCCTCTTGCGCCTCCCGCACCACCGGTTGTTCCGCAGCACACCGTTGTCGTACCGACACCACCCGGAGTTCTCGCTTCGTATTAAAATTACCATTATTTTCAATTACTTCACACTCGCAGTCAAAACATCCCTGAAGAGTGATTTTAAAAAACCTCGAGTATTTTCCTCGCGTCTATTTAAACGAAAATTGAACATTTTCATCGGGGTCATATATGCCTTTTTTGCTCTTCGAGATGTTTATTTAATATTTTTTCTTTCAGTTGTACATAGTTGAAAAATATTGAAAATTTCCATCACTTTTCAGATACTAGTTCTAAATGATAATATTATCAAAGAAGATTTAACATTCGAACATTTGTTTTGTTATTTTCGTGTCGCTTTTGAAAATTGTTCATTTGTTTTTCATTTTTGTTCTGTTTGCAAGCGTACATTGGTCAATACAGGTAATAGCCGAAAATAAAAATCTCGAGAATATTGTGAAACTTGAAGGACAAAAGGCCTGAAAGAACCACGACGAGAGAGAGAGCTCGGAAATAAACTGCTGCTGAGAGCACGATATGTTGAAGGTGCGAATGTAAGAGAGCATTGATGTAACCTAAACGGCGGCCGGGGGGAGGGGGGGTCGCCCACTGATAAATAAGCAGATCTATTTTACTCATTTTTTGTAATTGTCAGTTTAAATTTCCAACTAGTTAACGAACCTGTAAAAGAGCATAAAACGGAAAAAGAAAACCCCGTGCTTCGATAGGCTAAAATAATATACAATTGTCTAGACACAAACACACATATTTTTTGTTCCAACAATTTTTTACACGACTCGGGAATCGCTGTGAGATGTAGATATTATATGATATAAATAAGTAGTAATTGTGGATTTTTTTCGTCGAAATGAGAGAATTGAGGAAGAAAGCGAAAAAGCGTCTCTCGAGTTTTTCGTTTTGAAAGAAGAAAAACTGGGATGATCCACCGAGTGCAATATGGGCTTAGCCGCTTTTGCCGAGGTGTGTTACACGCGTAACGATCTTCAACCAAAAATTTATCGATCGAGATAGACAAGCGGAGACAGTTTTTGCAGCTTTAAATTAACTGTTCCGATAGTCCAGTACGCGTTTACTAAGCATAAATGAGACTCTAATTTTGATAAGTTTAGACTTTTGGTTTCAACGAGGCTCTCTCCGGTATTGCTTTTCCGAAACAGAAACAAATCGAAGCACGGAAACTGAAATAAAACGCTTTTGAAAAAAAAAACTATGAACCGATGAGGAAAAGGAAAAAAAACGAGAATTCTGCACCTTGCTAAAAGTCTTGTAGAAAGAGCAAATAGTAGGGCCATGTATTTCATATTTAGTATTTAAGATAAATATGAGCAAAGTTGTGATTTGAGAGTGGCAGCGGAAATACGACGATGTCTGCGATATATCCCTCCTTAGCGATTTTTATCTCGAGCTAGCAGAATTCGATACACTTGTCCTGCAGAGTGTAATTTTGTTTCCTTGTTTTCCGATTTTTTTTTTCAATTTTCTTTGCTGTAACTCATAAATAATAATTATTATCGAATAGTGTGATTGTAAGAGTACGAAAAAGAAGAGTACCGTCGAGCCAAGGGCGCGTGCACACGAAGACATTTAGAACGGGAAATGAAAATAAAAGAGAAAAGAAAAAAAATGAAATGCAGCGTCAACTTTTGACGCCGTTTAGAGATCTAGATTCGTATATTAACATTTTATGAATATTTTAGAATGTTCGAACAATACGAATATATATATATAAATAAATAACACGTACTATCCCGGGATAAGCTGAATAGTTGAAAAGGGCGAGGAAATGCGAAAATACAAAACTTGGACCGAAAAGTTTGAGATTCAAATCGACGGTGAAAAGTGATTTTAAAAAAGAACTAATTAAATATCGGATACACGACTGGTAAAAAATATATATATATATATATAATTTATACATATATATATAAGTAGAATGTAAGATGTAAACAAAAATGAATAAGCGCAAAGCATATATATACACATATATATATGATATGTATGCACGTATATAAAATACGCATATATATTATATATATGTATAGAATACATATGGAGAAGCGTGTGAGCGAATGTGAAAACGTGTATACCGACCTTTTTGTTCTACATTAATTGCAAGAGATGGAAGTGTCTAAGTGCAAGAAGAAAAAAAAATGATAAGATAAACGGAACGAATTCCGTTCCGGATGAAGAAAAAGTCCTCTCCAAGAGTCATCATAGCGTTTAATAATCAATACTAATCCTTCCTTCCCAATCCAGTCCAAATGAACATTTACCCTTCTTCATCCAATACCGCGACCTTTCCTCCATCCCTTTCGTCGTCCCTTCCTTTCTCTCTCTCTCTCTTCTAAGAACTAGAATTTACAATTAAGAATGACATTAACAAGGTAAAACGAATAGAGATAATGTTTATATGGATTATTATTATTATTATTAATAATATGAATACGTTATTGAAGCGTAAAAAAAGAGTTGGTTTATTGCTTTTTAGAGAAACAAAGTTTGAGTTTTGTGCTTGCTAGGGTGATGAAAGAAATTCGAGTGTGAGTAGCAGGGAGCGCGGGGGGTGAGAGTGACAAGCGAAAATCAAATCCAAACTTAATATTCCTTGCGAGCCGAAGAGCTGAAGATTTTTTTTTTTCGAAAAGTGTAACTGCGAATTTTCGACGTGTGACGAAAATCATCGAGTGGCATGTGCCGTCGGCTCGGAGGGAAACAGGGTGATGGAATTTAATTAAAAGAAAAAAAAAAGATTCAAAATATGATTTATCTTTAGATAGAAGAAAAAATATGTATAGAATTTTATTATGCACCATTGTAATATTATGTATCCCAGTTGTGACACAATATACACTGGTGTTATGTTAAATGTGACAATTTTGCGTAATTGATTTGTTGTTTTTTTTCTTTTCCTTTCTACGAGAAATCGCAGTAACCCGTTTTTTCCATTTATCAAAAAATAAAAAAATTGATTAGATATCAAATTTTCTGAAATTGCAAAAAATAATCAGTAGCGCTCCCTGTTAGAAATTGTTCTTACCGGTAGTCAAAAATTACTCTCCAAAATTGTACATTTTCGTCAATAGAAGTGTACACATACATAGATATGCATGTAACTCCGTTTTCTCTGGCAGTATGCGCGCGAAGCACAACGAGGCAGATGGGAGAGATTACTGTCATTCACAAACATTAGAAAAAAAATTGAATTTGCCAGCGATTAATCTCCTAATCACTTCACTATATATATATATCCTATTCTGAATTATTGTACTTTTTTAATTTTCAAGCATAAGGCGAGAAAATTCGCACTCTTGTGTGTAGTACCTTATTCAATTGAATTTTGAGGTTATGAATCACGTGAAAGAGACTTTAGTCGTTTAAATTCGTTTAACAATAATTATTTGTTTGGTGAAATTCATAAAAGATACTTCATATGCTGAAATAAAGTTAACTATTAACAAGAATTTGTAGCCCAATCAATATCGATATCCTCCTGTGATATCGGACATATCAAATATGCCATTTTTCTGATCGTATTGTTTACAACATGAAGAGACGACAGAGAAGACAAGTTTTAGACGTTAATGGCGAGCAATCTGACTCACCCAGACGACGTTGGCAGAGTATGCATTTATTATACATTTTTAATCAAAAATATGATGTTTTATGAAAAAATATTTGCATGAGCTTTTTGTTGATTAAAAAAAGATCGCTTTGATGAGGATTCTTGTGTGTTTATTCGATAGGTAAAGCTGAAGAGAACCCTGTGAATCATACTGAGCAGAATGGAGGACCTAGCAATCCTCTCAGTAACCTTTTGGAACAATATAATTCAGATAGCGAACCTGAAGACTCAAAGCCCGAAGGAAAACAACTTGATGACAAAGTCAATGACTTTCTCAAGGTTTTAACACTTTTTTCACTCTCAATATTCTATTATTGTTCGAGCTCTTGCCGTAATTATGTTTTTTTGTTTATTTTCTCTTAGGAAATTCAAATGATAGCTCCAGAAGTTCCAACTGTACAAAATATGGAAAAGAAACCACATTCAAGTGCAAAGCCACCTCAGGAAAGTCAGGCTCACTCTTCCACCGGTGAAACATCTTGCTGTAAGTAAATAAAAAATTGCACCAAAGATACAAAGATACACCAAATAATTGTGAATATAAATGAATAAATGTACAAATATATAGTTGATAATTTTTAATTTCTCTGTTTAGTGTGGCAAGAATGTTTTGACGAATCAACAGGATACCCGTACTACTGGCACACAAGAACTAACGAAGTTACATGGGAAGTGCCAGAAGAATTGAGATTATTGAGAGAAAGAAATCAGCAAGATTCGCTAAGCCGGACTTCATACAGTACTCAATGGGTCAATTATTCATCAAATACATGTAAGTTTTCACTTTATTATCTCCTTCATCTAAAAATTGAGACATTATATACTTTTTTTTCGATATATCAGATCCTCAGCCACAGATTAATATACCAGAAGGTATGATACCAAAAGAAGTTGTAGCTAGAAATAGAAACAGGCAAGTAAGCTCCCAACAGAATTTACAACAAACACAGAAAATTGAGCTAAATACATCACAAAGTACAACGACAAAGGACGAGGAGACGGATGATGGGTATTGTGGATTTTCTTTAAACTTATAATTTATAATATAATTTATGAATAATTAAATGGTGAACGTGAGTATGTTTTTAGAAAAATTGAGATGATAACGTCTTTCGGCAGTGACGACAGTGACTCCGAAACGAGTGACACTGACTCGCCCATAAAAAAGTCACCCAAAGAAATTCTATCAACAAAAATCCATGCAAAAGAAAAATCGATAAAGCAGGCATCGAAAAGTTCAAGTTCTGCAGTAAAAAAGTTAGAGAATAGTGATAAATCGTTGACAATAGGACCTTTCCTTCCACCTGGGATTGTTCCGTTGGTTCACGGTCCGGAAAATTGCTTCGATAGCAATGAAAAATGGCGAAAAAAGGAGGGTGAAAAGTCGCGAGAGCATAGAGCGTCGAAAGCAGGGCAAAAACTGGAATCGTCTGGAAAAAACTCGACGGAAACTTGTTTCTATGGCCTGAAAAAATTTGGTACGAGAGGGAGAATGGAAGAGGAGGCGTCCAGTTCGAGAGATAAAGAATTGAAGATTTCTCTCGTACCTGGATACGCGGATGACTCGGACAACGAGGAGGAAACTCCGGTTAAAAAGTCATCAAACGTAACGCCACTTTTTCCAATTACCGAATTCTCGCCGAGTACAACGCCAGCTGCAGTTACACAGGAAGGAATTGTGAAAAAAAATGAAACAAAATTTCCGGATTCCGGTTGTACGAACATATTTCAACACTACAACGAGAAGTCGGAAAACTCTAACAGCGAGAAACAAATGAATCCAGAGGCCGGATCTGAGAGTCCGGAAATGACAAATGCGGAAGAGCTGACGGGCTCTCGTTTCGAGGATGAGACACCAAAGCAGAATATTTTCTTGGAAAATTTGGAAACGCCCGCAAAAGCTTTCCAGAGAAAAAGACGAATAGCGTTTGACGGTATGTCAATTTTATTTATCTATACGAAAGAACAGAATCAGCAACGATGGTTTATTTCAGTGATACCGAGCAAGAGAAGAACTCCGGAGATGGAAACTGTAAATAAATCGGAATCTCCGCCGTCGCCACCGCCAATATCAAACGAGACGGATCGTCATGGTCTTGGTTTTCAAAAAGAATCTGGAAGCGGAGAGAGCGACAATTCTGACCTTTCCGATGGAAAATTGAGCTCACCGACAACGGAAAAGCCAAACGTCTCTAACAAAAGTTCAGCAATAAGTTTCGTAAAAGGCGAGACGATGGTAGTTAAATCGGAGGAGATCGTCAAGGAAAAAACTGAAGAAGAGGTCAAAGAGCTCAAAAAAGTCACTGAAACTATCATGGAAAAGCTGAAATTTCTGTCTGAAGGCGGTCAACCTGCATCGGCGGTTCAAGTTATGGCCATACAACTTCAAGTAATAAGCTTGAATTTTTATCTTATTAAAGTGACACGAAAAACTGATTTTTTAAATACATTACTCTGAAAATGAATGATTTATTATTAGACTCTACTCGCGGCTTGGGAGGCACACGAACTTAAAGACAGTTATCTGGAGAACTGGCTGACCGGGACAGGACGCGAATTGGAACGTCTAGAGGAAGCGGCTGCACCGCCAGGATGGGACTGTCAGTGGGATAGGTATGGTATCCCAAGGAAAATAAAAGAAAACCCATCACGAACACTGAATACGTTTCTTTTTTACGTTTATTATTATTATTGTTATTATTATTAAATCGTATTCCGAAAACGACTTCGCGACTCACCAAGGAAAAAAAGTGTGGACGAGAAAAACGTTTTTGGTTGACATTTCATGTCGATGAGAACTCTATTACTGTTGTTTTTCATCGCGACAAAGCGAAGACTCGGACGAACATGAGTGCACAGTGGTGTTGATCTCAATATTTTTTCCCCTTGCTAATCGCTTTTTATAAGAAAATTTCTCATCTTTTCGAGACGATGTCTGGAAAAAAAGTCATCGAACGAGCCTGCGTTTTAGGAACTCTTGGCAAAAAGAATATTCAAAGTTTAGAAAGAAAAATTTCAAGAATTTCAGAAACAAAATTGCAGGAGTTTCCGGAAGATCGATCCACGTGACATCGGGGTAAACAAACGTGAAGACGTGTACGGTTTGTATGTAGAAATAGACAAGTGTTCTGTTCACATAATTTTCATGATTTACGCTTTGTCTTGCTGTTATAGGTTTAACGGGAAGCGAAATTGATTTCAGTCGCCGTGGAACCTGGAACAAGAACAAAAGCGAAACTAAGCATTCCATTTAAAAATACGTGGATTATTATCCACGTATGCGATATCCCCAATATCTAAACAAATCTTTAAACCAAAAAACGAAAGAAAAAAAACATATTTGACTGGAGTTACAAGAGCGCGAATTTTTCCAATGGACAATCGGAATCAGGGGCTTGTGAAAAAAAATTTCAATGAAAAAAAAACAAACAATGATTCCTATTGTCGATGGCTTTGCGGTGTACGACTCACCGATTACATCCTTTTTCTTTCATACATTTTATTATTAAAAAAAAATCTCCATAGATAAAAAAAAATGACGAACCGAAACGCAGGTAGGGGTAAAAAATCGATTACGTTAAATAAATAGTTTTAAAGATTTAATGAAAAGAACTTTCAACACGGAGACACAAATTTACTGTGACGTTGATGATGGAGCAAAAAAAAATCGAAGCAATGTCAAAAGTGTGACATTGAAAAAATCGTCGATTGTTCCTTGTTCTCACGTATTTGTTTGTTTGGGGGGATGATTCTAGGTCTCATAAACGGTACTTTTATCGGAACGCGACGAGCGGAGAGGCACAGTGGACTTATCCTGAGGTTGACGTTATCGGTGGTACGGAAGAGATGGAATTGTGCACCACGCCGCCACCTCAAGATCAGGAAGAACCGTGCATAATAGGTAATTAACTAATTTATACGTAAATAAAAAGGAATATTTTATAATCTTTTTAACTAGTCGAATCTGTGCGACGTAATTTCGGGGAATAGTGAAACTCCCCTTTGCATCAGCTATTTTCCCGAAAGATAGTGTCAAAGTTGCTTATTTATTGCAGAAACGCAGGTGAAAGAATTTCAAGAAGTTTCAACAACGTCGATGGAACCTGAACGTTCGAAAGATGAAACGATTGACGGGAGTTGCTTGAATACTGAGAAGGGTGAAATCGCGGCTCCGCCTCCTCCGCAGATATCGAGTCCGAGTCCTCCACCGCCTCCAAGGATTTTTGCTGAAGATATGAAGAGAAGTAAAAAAAGGACGGGCAAGCTTCAGGGAATTGATGTTATCGGAGACAGAGCGGGCACAGGTTAGATATTTCATTTAAATACGAATGAAAAAACTCGTCAAATTAAAATGAATTGGATGGTGCATATTTTCCTTCTTTATTTTTATATTTATTTTTTTATTCAAAGAAGAATCGAATGGTGATGAAACGATAAAGCCGAATAAGGAAACTGTGAACCCACCGCTTCCACCATCACCAACGAAGACGGCACAACCTCCTCTTCCGCCTCATCCACCAATAGTCCCGAATCCTCCGAGTAACGAGCCACTGCCACCGGGAGTTGATCCGCCGGACATGCCATTTGCACTAAACGCGGCGACGATCGAGACAACGATGTTGTATACGCCGGCGGCTCCCCAGACGAATCCCATTTATGCCGCGACGATCGCAGACCCGGCAATTCTCGGTCATCACACTGCACTCATGCAGAGTCAACTTATGCATTACCCAACGTACCACCAGCATTTACACAACGTTAGTTCCATTTTCCTATAAATATCTCTTGTGTTTTACAATACAGGCAAGTTAAGCCAAGAGCGAACGAAATTTATTTGTTTCAGCAAGCCTTGATAGCCGCGGCGAACAGATTGACCGGGCAAGAAGCGGTTCAATTCATGGTCGATTACAGTCATGTGTACGCGAATACGCAGGTAATTGCGAAACCGCCGATAAAGAGTCACAAGGAGACACTTGGTTCGGCAATCGACTCATTTTACAACGACATCGCCTCCATCGAGAAAATTCGAAAGGAACACGAGACAGAGCAGCTTGTCATTCCTGTCGAACCGTTGCCTGTAGTGATGCCGCAAATTCCAATTGAGGTCGAACAACCTCCAGTTCTTACCGATGCAGTACTCAAAGAACGAAAAAAGAAAAAAGTACAATCTTTTGTTTTCTTTTTTCTTATGAAAGTTTCAAAATTTTAATTAATTCGTCTATTCAATTTCATTTTTTTCGTTCATAATCGTTATTTATTTCAGGCAAAAGTAGGAATCAGTAAGAAGCAGAAGGAAGTTTCGAGTATGGTAGCCAAATGGCAAAAGGCTCAACATTACGATGAAAACGATTGAATTACGATAAGGATGTTGCAGAATTTATAATTGCTATATTCTTTTACTTCAATTGAATAATGACTCAACTTCCAAATATTGAGCACCCTTGACCCAACGAGAACATCTTCCTATAACAATGTTTTACCATGATCTACCATTAACACTGTATAATATCGTGTACCGTAATGTACTACGTGAAATATTGTTGATAGAAAATAAAGATGAAAAATTTGTATATTACTTTTTTGAAAATTAAAAAAAATACACCATATGCGCTGATTTGAATCAATACGTTTGATTTATTGATAGTTTAATTACAAAGCATGATGGAATTAAGCGACAAGTGCGCTAGCGGTCGAGCTCTCGTATTTCCAGTTGGGAGCCAGAGTTCCCTTGGATTTGTAGTACCGTCCGAGCCTGTGGATTCTCGACTCGACGAGAATCAATCGGAATTTGCTATCTGTGTCTTTGCGGTTTCTCTCCAAATGCTTCCGAATTTTCACCGCTTTCTTGATAAGGTAGTACAAATCTTCAGGTAAGTCAGGAGCCAGACCCATGCTCTTTACGATTCTGAGAATCTTGTTTCCCGTGCGGAAACGAACTTGCGCAACTCCATGAGAATCACGAAGAATTACACCTGAAAGTAAAGAAATTATAAGTTTTTATAAAAAAAAAATGGTCATTAAATTATGCATAAAAAATGTGAATATAAAAATTAAATTTAAAAACCTTAAAAATATAAGTATTAGAATATTGACAAATTGAAAAGGAGTACATTTTTGTAGAAAAGTTTTCATACCAATTTGCGATGGTGTGCGACCTTTCTTAGCAAATTTGTAGATAAGATCTTTGCAATCATCAGGCGTGAGCTTCAACCAAGTCGGAACACTGCGTCTGTATGGGAGCGCAGACTGGGAAATACCCTTTCTGGAAAACAAAATTAAATTAAATCATCGCTTGAATCTAGATTTATTAACGAAGCTTTAAGAGCAAGGATTAATCAAGAGTGTACAAAAGAAATAGAAATTTTGTCCAACATTTCTATAATTTATACTAAAGCGAGGTTAGGAAAAATTGTTGACAAACGTCAAAGAATTTCAACATAGGCAATTGCAATCTATAGTAATAAAAAGTAATTTATTTCAACAGAAATATTTTATTTCAATACGTGACACGAGAGTATCACGAAATGTTGAAACCACAAGATAGCGATGATAAAACAAAAACGCAGGGTGGGCTGGAGACCACGTTGCGAGTCGTGATGACAAGCACGGTTAAGAGAACAATTGCACCAACGGAACATTGCAAAATTTATTGCTCCGATAAATTGTTCATGTTCTACAAACAATATATGCTAATTACATTTAAAATAACATGTAATAATCTAATAATTTTTACCCTGGTGCGTGCATACGACCCATGGCGGCGAGTTATTCCTTTCCAAAAGACACTGCCGGACTAGCGGTCGCAACAGGAATCAAACACGAAATGGCGCCGCTGGAACTTCCGTTCTGATAGTACCGCGGGAATAAACGATTCTTTCAAAACTGATGTAGCTTCGAAAATGTCATTTTTGTTACAATATTAGCTAAAAAAGAACAATAATAGTCAATACCTAAGGCGAGTTCGACTTATCGCCCACGAAGACTTTGTCCTATCCTTGTTACACTGGTTTTGGGCTTTGTGAACGTTTTGAACGATAAGTGGAACGCACCCTATATAAGTCGAGAGAGCAAGTGAGAGAGTGTGCGAGAGAGATAGCAATCGGTCTCTGAGCCCGTGGCGCTAGTCTGGTGGCGAAAAGTCGAATTAAAAATGGTTTTAATAAAAACGTGTCCGCCCACTACCACTCGTTTCCAGCCTGTATACGTATACGACCGTGGTTCGGGCTCCTTACCTTCTTACATCTCCACAACTGTACTCTTGCCTCTATTATGTTTACAAATGTTGTCTTCATATTCTGCGTAATAACTATCAATTAATGATACGAATATACTGAAGAGAAACATAAAAACGAAAGTTACTAAGTCGACTACAATTGTGCTCAATTTTACGAATGTCTGTCAAACCAAAATTCTTAGCTCCAGGTAAATATCGGAGTCAAACACTCGTTTCTTTTTTAGGTTAGATAATTGTTTACAAATTCAAAAAGTCAAGTTGACATATGCTCGCGACAACAATAGAGAAAATGCAAAATTTAAAATTATGTAATAAAAATGTAATAAAAATATAAAATGCTATTAAAAGTCATATTGATTCGATTTTCTGCATGAAGAAAATTCAAATTACTCTTGCCAAATCTACATACTGTTGAATATAAAGTGCAATTTGTATTCATGTTATTATTCATTATATTTTTTATGCGCAAGGAGAAAACACCTGGCTCGAAGACAAGCCTGACATCGATGTCCACTCTTCAACACAATTTGTCTACAATGCCAATCAATCTCTAGCTCTTACTCTTCAGCGTCAGAGGTTGCCAATAGCTAAAAGCAAAAACCATATTATATACCTCCTGGAAAAATACCAGACTCTTGTACTCGTTGGTGAAACTGGGTCAGGAAAAAGTACTCAAGTGCCACAGGTAAATTAATGCATGAAATTTTTTAATTTTTTTTGTAAAAGCTTCTTTTTTTGCCAACTTTTCGATTCATTGATTTAATGAAAAATTCGGATAGTGCATCACTTTTTCTGTGCATCCACTGTACATCCACTGAACTAACCCTTTGCAATAAAGATAAAATTATCGGTAATAAAATCGAAGCTTTTCCGTAGAAGTAGATAAGAGGCAAAGGAGGTGACACGAATTCGCACACACCGCTACTTTTTCGCGATTATCTCAACTTGAGCCGCGTAATATCGTTGCCAGGAAGTGGGGACGAAAAAGAAATGAGTGATTACCAGTGCGATGTAATTTTGCCGATGCAACCATGCTCCGCGACTGGTCAGAAACATTTCGATTTTCGCGGGAACGCAACGGTAGTTTTTTTTTTATTGAAAAAAGCATTCGGCTGTCTCGGCTCTGGTCACAAATCTTATTTTAATCGGCTATTTTTTTCATCACTTATCATTTTTTTTTTAATTACTCTGCATTTAATACGAATAAAATATATGCTGATATACTCAAACGAGGAAAAGGTGGTTAAGTGGAATGTGAAATAAAGTATAAATAGTCAGTTTCGTTACAACGCAGCATGGTGAAAGTTTTGTTGTTTCGAGTTCACGATATTTCTTGAGTGAAGGTCATCTGTTGCAGATACAAAATTTCCGATGAGTGTGCGAACAAAAACAAAAAAAATGGCATACCCAATGAGGCTAACACGCTTGAAGGTTTCGTCGAATTATATTCTTCACGCGGTTGGATTTTTAATATTGTTTTACTTCGTATTGATGGACTGCCGACTCTATTACCGAGTACTAAATTACACGGTGAGGCCCCGAGTCGGAAATGATAAGGAAAAGGAATACCGAGCTTGGCCGAGTTGCGAGCTTGACGCGCTCTGCAAAGTCACAGTCAAGGGCATGATGTTGGATTATCCAAATTATTACATTTTCGGGCCATTGGCAGCCCTTTTTGAAAAATTGCTCGGATTGAGCGCCTACACGTGGATAACGCCGAACGGCATTAGCGCAAGCCATGTTGTCGTCGCGATTGCAGCGGCGAAGCTAATTTCGACGAAATCTCTCCGAAAGCGAAGATTCGGGGTCCTTCTCTTTCTCCTGAGATCCTGGATGGACGACCTGGACGGGTATCTCGCCCGCAAGCGGCGAAACATCAGCGGCGAGTATTCGGAGGTCGGCACGACCGGCTACGTGGTCGACGCGGTCTGCGACACTCTCGGAATCTTCGCCCTTCTCGTTGGAATATTCCAGTGTCTCAGAAGCAACGCTCCGAAGCACGGATACGAAAAGCTACAAACCGTCATACCGATGGACGTGAAAAATCTCCCGGGCGCGTGCGTCGTTTACAAGAAAAAACTGCGACAGCGGAACGTCGCTTGGACGGTCGCTCTCATCGGCGGAAGCCTCGTTATCTCGAGCATCGCTTGGAACCGGTTTTTGGACGCTTATTATGTACTACTGGAGACGGATTATCGAAAAAGTCTCTTCCCGAGCATCGAATATCTTTACGCGAGGCAAAACGACGTCTTTCGTTTTCACACATTCTGGCTGATATCCGTACTCTGGCGTCTCAGCAATCCTCACGCTCTCACCGATTATCTTCTCATCGCTATTGTTCTCGATCGCCTCTGGGACTACGTTGACCAAGCCCGTTGGGCTGGCTACGTTATCGTCATATGCTTATCTTATTTCACGGAATTCTTTTATTATCAGGCTCTGTTCTATATGACCGGCACGTCCATTGCTTACCCCGATGGCGAATCGTTAAACTCAACGTTCCTTCTCAACCATACGTCTCATCTCTGATAAGTCATCCACTCCGTTTATCATTTTTTTTATCTAGATGTATTTTTTAAATCTAGGTGTATTTTTTTTAATCGACTGAAAGTAACTACGATCTAACCGCAACGCAATACTAAGATATTTACGAAGTTTATAAAATTATCGATTAAAGAATGTACTGGAAAATGTTACAAATAAATTTATTTTTCCACACTTGTTGATTAAACTTTTTTTTTCAAAAAACATTCACTGTTGATTATATAAATCGTGAAAGAATCAAAGGCCCAAAAAAATTTGTACTTCACTATTTTTAATGTTAAATTCGTGAAATTGATCTTTAATGATTTTTCCATGCGAGTAATAGAGCCAGCGCTGTGGATGAAAAGACAGCCGCGGTGATTGAAGTCGCTCCGTTACAGTAATCTGTTTTGCAAATATAGAGAGTACGATTCAAAGCTTCAGATCGTTGCTTCTCAGGGGTCGCATTTATTTGTACCCCTTTGTCACGAATAATCGTAACATTGTTTCCTAAAAAATGAAAAAAAAGCAAATAATTTATAATTTCCAAAATTTTACGATTAAAAAAAAAGAAATGATAATCAACATTTTTCAAATAATGGACGAACGATAAAAGATCTTTTTATATAAAATTTATTGATTTTCACGTATCATAATCTTTCTCATCGTACCTCTCGTTAGGATTTCTTTCGTACACGAGACTCCTTCCTCCTTGGACTCGACGGTTTTTACTCCAACGGAATTTTTGTCGAAATCCTTTCCGCAGCCGATAGTCGGTGGGCTCTGACACTGATAGCACTTCAACGCCTCTCCTGAAATAAAATAAAATTCATAAGAAAGCCATTCAGATTTCCCCACTGAGAAGAAAACGTGGTTGAAATTACAAAATTTATTTGATCTGACAAAATATTCGTTTCGATAAATTAATTTCTATGATAAATCAGAATGATATTTGTCGATTTAATTAAATTTAATTAAATTTTTTGATTTAACAGCAGTGTAATCGTTAAAAATAAATAAGTTGCATAAACTATATTTTTATCATCTAATTTTTTTATACACTACATTAATTTAAAAAATGTATAAAATAATAATTTCACTGGTGACTTGCCTGCAGCGAAGTAAGCGACGACGACGAGCAAGAAAAAGATTTGTTTCATTTTGTTAGATATTCGAAACAACGCGTTTGGTAAAAAAAGCTAGTGAGCGTCTGTTCGGCAAGGAGTTACACGCGGTACTAACGAGATTCTCCGACGAGCGTCTCGCCAAGTATAAAAAATGTTTAAACAGAGGGTTGAAGAGGAAGAGGTGTGTTTATCGAGACGTGGCTTACACTCACTCTTTTCTTGGAAAGGGGAAACAGGCTGGGTTTGACGAAAAACGTTCGACGGTTTTCATACACGTCGCGAGAGTTTTTTTTTATTTTGATAACTCGACAGGACGTGAGATATACACATAGGTGCGCAGATAACCGTCGTTCTTGGAAACTTGATTATACTTCTTCGCACCAAATTAAGCAAATCTTTTCGCGTTATGACTCACGACGAATATACTCCGAATATGACAAATGTGAAAAAAAATGTATAGATTAAAAAAATCGAACAAAAACTTTTTTGTTATTATTTTACGAAGCAGATAAATGAAGTACTAAAAATATACTTCAAAATTTAAGAATGCAGCAATTGTTTTAGTTCTTTATTGTTTTTTTTTCTCGTTTGTTTCAAGTATTTGCTGGAAGCAGGATGGGGCGCGGATGGAAAAATGATTGGAATCACGGAACCGAGGAGAGTAGCCGCGACTTCGCTGGCGAATCGGGTCGCCGATGAGAGAGGATGTATTTTAGGAACAGAAGTTGGATATTCGATAAGATTCGATGATTGTGTCGATTCAAGTACAAAAATTAAGGTAGCTCATTTTTACGTGCTTGCGTATTTTCCAACTATGTTTTTTTATCTGTTTTTGGTAGTTTTCGATAATATCTTACTGCTTGATAATAAATTTTCCAGTACATGACGGAGGGAATCTTACTGAGGGAAATGATGGGCGACCCGCTGCTGACCAAATATTGCGTCATCATTCTCGACGAGGTACACGAGAGAACCTTGCTCACCGACATAATAATGGGGCTTTTGAAAAAAATAATAAGGGTTCGTTGAGAATTTCTTGCTCCGGATATAAATTTCCGTTTGTTGAAAAATTCAGATTATTTTCTTTTTTTCGTATTTACAGAAACGCAAAAACATGAAAGTCATCGTTTCGTCGGCCACAGTCGACGCAGAAGAATTGAGAAATTTTTTCAACACGAATACTTCCAAAGATAGAACCAAGGATACAGCCACGATTCTCAGCGTCGAAGGCCGTTTGTATCCAGTCGATATATATTATATAAAAGGTAAAAAACTTGAAATATCAGAGTTATCTCGTTAATTCAGATTTTCTAATATTGATAAAGTTAATATGTATCGATAATATTGATAATACGATTTTTATTTTCAGATCCGGTCGCGGATTACGTCAAATCTGTCGTCGATACCGCGCTCAAGATTCACGAGAGTGACGAGACCGGGGACATTCTTGCTTTTCTCACAGGAATGGAGGAAGTCGATCGCGCCGTTTCTCTTCTCAACGAATATGCGAAATTGATCAAGGAAGGAAAACGTCAGTGACGCTCATAATCCCGAAAAATACTTAACAATTGATAATCTATTTTTTGACTCGGAAAGTAATTTTTATCAACGATTTTCTGTCAATAGAAAAATTAGTCGCTCTGCCCATGTATGGCTCATTGCCGAATTCGGAGCAGCTCAAAGTATTCTGGAGGGCTCCGAAAGATTCTCGCAAAGTCGTTGTAGCGACGAATATCGCCGAAACGTCGATAACGATACCGAATATAGTACACGGTAAATTTTTTCGTTGGCAACAGAGTAAATCGTGCCGAATTTTCTTTTTTTTCACGAAAAATTATCGTTTCAGTAATCGACTGTGGTTTCGCGAAAATCCCGTGGTTCGAGGTTGAAACGCAGACGAACAGTTTGATAATCGCTCCGGTATCGAAGGCTTCCGCCGATCAAAGAGCCGGAAGAGCCGGTCGTGTACAATCTGGCCGAGCCTATAGGTTGTTATCTTATATTATTATATTTTTGTACCATTATTATTTCTATAGAAGTTTTAAAATCATTTTTGTTTGTGAAAGATTGTACTCTGAGGAAGCTTACGAGCAATTTTTCGAGTCGACCCCGCCGCAGATGCAGCGCGCTGATCTCGCGCCCGCAATTCTTCAACTCAAAGCTCTCGGCATAGACAACGTTCTCAGATTCAACTTCCCGTCCTCGCCACCGAGCAAAAATCTCCTTGCCGGACTCGAACTGTTGTACGCTCTCGGTGCAATCAACAATTCCGGGGAATTGACGAATCCTCTGGGTTTAACCATGGCGGAAATGCCGCTCGAGCCCGTTCTTGCTAAATGTCTCATCGTTTCCGGTAAGATCTTTCGTACTAAATTTTTAACCGTACCGAAAAAAGATTAAAAACTTCAAGTTTGTGCTCCAATCGAGAAATTATAAAGGAAAAGCATTTATAAAAGTTTTGCATTTTTTAAAATCACGATAAAGTGACTGTAAACTTGAACTTTAAAAAGTATATTTGTTGAAACAGGCGAGATGGGATGTTCCGAAGAAATATCAGCGATCCTAGCGATGCTCCAAGTACAAAACGTGTTTGCGAGACCAGCTGGGGGCCAAGCCGCGATAAAGGCCCGCATAGCCCACAGGAAGTTCGAGGTTGAGGAAGGAGATCTGTTAACCCTGCTGAATATTTACACAGCTTTCGAGAAAAATAAAACGCCAGCCTGGTGTCAGAGGCACTTTTTGAATCACAAAGGCTTGAAAAGAGCGATGGAGATAAGAACGCAGATGCGTGGGCTCATGAAAAAGTTGGAAATTCCGCTTCTATCGGCTAAAGGTACGAATCGTTTTTTTTTTTCATTAATATCTCGTTTGCCGACGAAACCGACTCTCATGGTAATTTTTCAACGCAGGCGATCTGGAAAAAATTCTCAAGTGCATCTGCGCCGGGCTTTTTCCCAACGCGGCGTATCTTCACTACACAGGAGTCTATAAAACCGTACGGGGCAATCGAGACCTGTACATTCATCCAAACAGCTGTTTGTATACTCTTCAGCAGCCGCAATGGTACATAATAATATTTGATATGCGCGAAGGAGTCTTCGAAAGTCTGCTTTTTTTCTACGAATAATCTATATACTTCAATATTTCTTCCCCAGGTTGCTGTTTTGTGAAATTCTTCAAACCACCAAGACTTATATGCGCGAACTCACGGTCATCAGGCCCGAATGGCTCGTCGAGCTGGCGCCCCATTTTTTCGAGAGAACAGCGATCGACCCTGTCTAGAATATCCAATCTCCTAATTTAGAGCTTCCCTCGACTGAATAAAATTTCTAAATACGCCCTTCAAAGATATTTCTCGTTATAATACGTTGGGAAAATTCGTCGCGAGTGAAATTTTTCACTCCGCGCGAGCAGAACGTGAAAATTACAACAGCAACGAATTTCTATTTTCTCCTCGAGTATTCGGAATTCGAAATCGAAGCTCGACGTGTGGCCAGCGTGTGAATAAAATACGTCAAAATTCGTGTCTAGAAATGCATCGAGGAATGTCCGAAGAAATGCGTGGAAGGAGAGACGTACACACCTGTGGATTCCACGCGTTCGCGGCGGTGGCGCCGTCCCCGAGCGAACCGGGAACCGGCGGTCGCCGCTGTAGAAAGTCGCGGAGCAGGTAGGCGAGAGAGATGGGAAATTGCATCACCGGTTGCAGGCGACGAGAGCGAGCGAAACAACGCGCGAGAACGCTCGCGGGGTGTGGAGGGACGGAGAGGAGGCGGGTCGAGAGCAGTGGCAACCAGCGGGACACACACAGGTAGTCTCGGAGGTATTTGCCAGTCGAGGATGAGCGGGACCAAAGAGTTGTCCACCGAGATATCGACGCTTCGCATTTTACGCCTATCTTGTAAATAGGTAAGTCTCGCACGTCCGAGTGATTTACTTTTTATCTCGCGGGTGTGAACTGTCGCGAACGAAGCTGACTGTCGGCCGGATAATAAAAGACGAAACAAAAAGAGGAGAGAGAGAGAGAGAGGGAACGGGGTTTCGTGTTTTCTTCGCTGTGAACGAAGTACGGATGTGCACGCGTTTGTAATCTGTAGCGACGTTCCCCGACGATAACAATTGTAATCGCCGAGCTGCTCCGAGGAAGAAAACGGAGAAACGAGGAGCAAAAAGGCTTCGGTGCGCGTCATCGTGACTAAATAGAAGTTTTCAGTGTTATCTGTGTCGCGGAAGGGAGCTCGGACGAGGAAGAGACGACGGGAGAGATAGAAAAACAGCCGGGAAACGAGAAATAAGGATCGAGGCATGTGTCTGTAGGAATATCCACGCCCGGAAAAGTGTCTCGTACGTATTTCTACATTGGCTCAAGAGGCCGGACTGCGGATACGGGTTCTCGTATCTCGTAACTCGAGTTTCGTTGTCGGTAGTGTGCGTGCGCGCGAGTGTTCGGTGGCCAGGAATGAGCCACGAGATTGCTCGCGTAGCTCTCGAGGTATTTATGGAAATGATTTTGAAAACTCGTCGCACTACCGTTAATGAACTCTCCGAGGGCGGGACGAGCTCGTGTGCGTATCGAAATGATACACCCGAGTGTAGAAAAAAAAATTAGAAGCATGGAAAAAGGCCCGTGGGGACGCGGCGCCGGGATTTCGCACGACTCCTGCGGCGCGTGTGTTATAAACCCTCGGATAAAATAAACTACGCAGAAATTCACGAGTCGAGCTTTTTTGATTGACGACGTTTCCCAGCTTTTCTACCGTAGCGATAATTATATTTCCATCAACGATGTGTTGTTTGTGGGGTCATTAATTATGCAATTAAATGCGAAAATTTTAACCGGTTCGAAGTCGGTAGGGAAGTCGAGTTCGAAATTGTGGAGCGGAACATCTCGCTCCTGTGCCCACATCGCCTTTTTTTTCTCTCTCTCTTTCTCTTTTTACTCCTCTCCTTTCTTTTTCCCTTTTTCACATGCACTCGCCTATATATTTACTACATTATACGTTTTATGATGGAGAAATTTCACTGCTAGACTCTCTCGGAAATCTTGGTTAAATGTATACAGGAAGTTGGCCGAGGAATTTATGGAAATTATTGAGCCAGATCTCGGTTCTCGAACGTTTTTCCTCTTCCCTCGTTCGAATCTTTTTTTCTTTCGGCTCTTCGCGAGTCGATTTTTTCCGTTTTTTTTTCTCAGAGCGGGCAATTTTTGCTCGTACAATGAACAATGTCGAAAATTTGCTCCCGTTTCTTTTTATTGCTACTTTTTTCATGATTTTCGAGCGGGGTGTCCGCCAAGGCGAGATACGCCGTGAGAGTGGGAGCGAAGGAATTCGTAATTTCCCCGCGTTCCGCCCAAATTAACGGTATACCCGGTATGTACAAAATGGAGTGCGAGCAAATCCACCAGGCCTCGAGTCAAGATCAGGGCGCCTCTATTTACGTGAATAATAAAAAGAAATGGAAATACGCTCGGCTTTTTTTTCCACTGAAAATCCAGGTTAAAGTAATTTTTTGAATAAACTTTTGTGAAAGTGAGACGATTTTCGGTCTAAAATATTTTCGTATCGAAGAAAAATGAGAAATTGTTTGGTAAACAGTGCAAACCGTGTGACGAAAGAATACGGAACAATATACAAAAGCGTGATACTACAAATATGCTGATGAGTACGTAAAAAGAGGAAGAGAAAAAGAGAAAAAAAAACAAGCTCTTATCTCGTACACGATGCAGGCAGGTGCTAGACGATTCCGCGATTGTCACGCGTACGTTTTATGTTTTTCGACCAGACAGACCGGAAAATCGTCGAAATTCGCAACACGGAATCATTGTGTATAAATTATCATTGTCGAGCATGCGATTTTGTCACTTTCGAGAAACGTAAACGCTCCGCGTTCCTTCGTTGTTTTCTTTCAATTCTCCTTTCAAAATGTATCGTTCGAATAGATCGTACACGAGACTGATTTATCATGCCCAATTATGAATTTCCGTTCTGGACAGCGTCGTAATCAATTATGTCATAAAAGACGAAGCTTCCTCGTCGTCGACATAATTTTTAGCCGATGTTAATAACCTTGAGCCCTGAAGGAAATAAAGAAACCGGAGGAGCGTAAAAATCTTGAACGTCCGCCTCATCGGTGTTTATCCGCGTGTTTTCAAAATAATTAATAACACCCAGAAACTCGTTTTTCCAGCTCACCCGGCTGAATGCACCGCGACGACGGAAAGTCTGCTTTTCTCGTTCCTTTTTTTTCTTCTTCAAAATAAAGAGTCTTCGTGCAAATCGTTAAACCCGGCTCGTTCTCTTTTGCACACGAGCGGCACGATATCGAGTTAATCAGGTGCAACGAGAACATTCAGTTTCCGCGTACGTTCGGACTCACCGCAAACGGATTTCTCGGCGGAGCGGCAACACGCCATAAGCGTGCACGGTCCCGGGAATAATTCTCCAACTGGCGACTCGACCGTTGACCGTCCTTTGACGCGAGGAATGACATTTGTCACGGGATACCGAGCCTCGAATTCCAGCAATTCCAGATCGGCGACTCCGCGATAATCTGCAAAGCAAATGATAATTATTTCTCGCTCCGTATGCATAGAAAAAAAGAGACTTTTTATTCGTAATTGCGGAGAGAAAGAGTTTCCGAGGGAACGCGTGACCGAGTTTTCCTTGAAAAAATAAAACGCTGATGGAAACGTATTATTTTTTTTTTCTCCCCGTTATTTCGAGTGTTCTTTCTCTTCTGACCTTTGAATGTCGTTTTAATACGAGCGTCGCGACCGGAAACCTGTACGCAGCGAGTTTGATACACGCGGATGACTCGAGATCCGATTCCAGAGTCGCGGAGCAAGGACTCTCTTGAAAATAATACAATCTCGGACGTTTCTCGTGGATTCGCCTCGCCACCCCGCAGCTATTTCTCTCTCGAGATATTCGCCGATGCTCCTCTCACTCTCGGCATTATTTATGCGCGCGCGCGTTCTCACACACACACGTTATTGGACAGTATTTATGCGCTCGGTTCTCCCGCTGACATTTCATTCCTATAGAAAGTCATATCGCTGAAGAGCGCCCGAGAAATCTCATCTTATTCTCCGTGGAATTTGCGAGAGCGAATTATTCGATTTGCTCAATCGAGCGTCGAAAACCGTACGAACGCATACCGCGCGGATAAAAATTAACCAGAGTATAACGTCGATGAGAAGCTTGATTGAAATATTATGTAAAAATCGATCCCAATTGAAGGAATGATCATTTCTCAATAGCATCGCGATTACGAACATTTTTTTATCGATTTTCCAACGTTGCAAGGTCGAACAACCGTGACCGGTTGGTAGAGCGACTTTGAAAACTTTCTCGTACGATTTTCCAGCACTTGCCAAGATCTACGATATTTTTTCTCGATGTTTTGCGCGTATTTGGTCAAAGAAGAAACAGAAAAAAGGAAAAAAGTCTCGTTCGGTGCGAAAAGTTCGAGCTGTCTTCGCTCCGGAGGCTCAACGGGTCTCCATCCGCCATGGAGGATCGCGGGGAACGCGCTCGGATATATCCAGGTATCAACGTGTATGTACTCTTGGGTTTATTCGCCCTGAACGGGTTATTCGCGTTTACGGTTCGCCAACGATGACGTTCTCTCGCTCGCGCTGATTGCTTTTTCATTTTTCAATTCCGACGTCTCCCTCGCCCCGCGTCTTCCTCGATTTATCCAGCTGGCTTCTAATTCTTCGTCGGATTATCAATGGGCCCGCCGCGATCTCTGTACGGCAAAAAAGGACATTAATCGCGCGACGCGTTGCTCAAGATTGAGACGATCGTTCAATTTTCTCTTTGTCTAGCATTTCGCGATTTATTCGACGAGACGCTGTTTACGATAATGTCCTAAATTCCGCAACGTCCACGCATATATACCTGCGCGACAAAAGAGCGGAGGAGAAAGAAGCTGCGTGATGTCACACGAGTCTCATTGTAAATATACGTGTGTATAAGGTTTTAGTCAAGGACGTTTCGCGCCTCGCTCACTTCACTCGCGCATTCCGTCCTCTCGTTTTTTTCTTCTTCTCTCTTTGTTTCTTTTTTTTCTTTCTATTTTTTTATTTTCACAATACACGGGGCGTGTCCTTTCGTCGCAACTGGCGCGAAGAGCGTTCTCTCTTGTCCAAAAATGCTCGAGCGTCGATAATCGATTATCGCAATGAACGCGTGGTCGCGTTCCGTTTTCAACGGTTTCACAATAACCCGCGAGCTTCCGCCCGCGTCCGACCTCCGTGGGAGAATTATTCTTTTTCTCGGTTTATCCAGGCAGCTCCCGATAACTCTTGATCGCTGTATTCTCTTCCGAAGCGACCAGGTGGTCTCCGCGTCGTTTTTTTTTGCCATTTTCATCGCGTTCCGCGATCGAAGGTGAAAACGAGCTTCGCGAACGGTGCACTCGCGAGTACAAATCACTGCCGGCCAGATGGCGCAACAATCGAAACGACTTTTTTCGCGCAAACAACGCGCGCGTGTCTTTCCGATTTAATAACAGACGCGAGAATGGACCGTAAATAACGAAACGCTCGATGGAAAATCGACGGGGAGAGATAAAATACCTCGAGCGATGCGAAAAGTGCGAACAAGTGAATGCAAAAACGTTCATCGGGTGCGGCGTGTGCACGCAGGTGTATGCGGATGGCTTAAAAGTGTATTACACACGCGTATGCGAGAAACCTCTGCTCGCTTGCTTTTTCCTGTTCAAAACGTACGTACAGGCGTAACGGTCGATGAACTGTGAGTGTGGTAACTTTTCTCTCTTTTTCTTCGTCTCTGTCACACCGTCTCTCTCTCTCTCTCGCGCTCTTTTGTAATTATAGCCAGCTTGCGGACGAGTAACGCGACTTTGCGCACTTATACCCGACGTCTATCCCCGTAGGTGTAACATCGAAGACAACTCGACATTACGCGACTTTCCTCGCTCGCGAATACGATCGGAAGAAGATGAGAGAAAAAAAAACGCGTGTTTTCCAGAGCGATCGTTGCACCTGAGATTGCCGAACGACAACGTAGGTGGCAGCACCGGGCGGGCTTAAAATTCGCGAGTTTTACGTTTCGGCGACAATCGCCCCGAAGTCCCGTACATACAAGAAGCTTATTATCGCAATGAATAATGTAGCTCCGAGGCGAAGGTGCGCCATTCGCTATTGTGGGTCAGCGATGATTTGCCCATTGGAAAGTCGGGGCTAGCACGCTCAATGGAGAGATATGAGAAGTGAGAAAAGAAATAAGAGTTTCAAGCTCGTATGTGCGAGACAAAACAGCATCGCGTAATCGACGGAATGCTCGGAACGTGAGGGATCGGTAATACCTGTAACGGAATACGTTTATAATATTTCGCGCGCACGAAACCCAGACACGAACGATTCCTGATCCAACACTCTCGCGTTCGCCTATTTTCATCGGACAATAATGGCGAAAATATAAAATCGAGACGCGTCACAGGCAAACTTTTTCCATCGTCGTGAAATCTATCAATTATGGTATTGATTATAGTAGTAATAATCGTGAATCGATCGTAACGACGATTGTATCTGCGTATGGGAATTTTTATAGCTTTCTTCGTAATTGCGGACCAGGTCGGTTTCTTTGCTGTACAATTTTAAAGCTCGGAGACATCCAAATGCTCGCTCTGGCAAATTCGAGGCATTTTCTCGTGCGCAACCATCTATTAAATCTAAACAAGGATTTATTTTCAGCTCGCGATTCGCGAAGGTATTATTTCACAGATAAAAACATTCGGACGAAGCCAGACGATATTTTGGATGAAGTAACGAGTCAAGATCGCGCTGAATCCTTGAACGGGGACGCGTGCTCTCCCACGGTTGTTTTCACGGGTGAGCGACCTTGGACAATCCGGAATTTGATTTTGTTTCCCAAGAGATTTCGTTTTTCGTTTAATTTCCATACTGTTGTGCATTATTTATTTTTTTTCCATTTTTTTTAAATACAAGAACGTAACATTGCTGTAGGTCCTGAGGCGCGAGTACACACGTCCTTTCTCCCGTCGATTCGCCGATTGTGAGAATTTCCAACTCGCTCGCGCGGTAAATATTCCTTTGTGCCAACGACTGCATCGTGGAAACGGAATGTTTTTCCTTCCCATCGGATCACGCGGATTCGTAACTCGCAACGCTGAGAAACAACGTTGCGTGAGTCTCGATTTCAGAAACAGAGTATCCGATATCGGCGCTTTTTTTCTTTTTTTTTCTTCAATTCTTGACAGAATTGTGGAAAGTTTAATTTAACGTCTCGTTAGTCCGGCGAACATCGACGTTAGCTCCGATTAAACCGAGTCTTCAACAGGCACGGATTTCTCTTCGATTCAGGACGAAATCATTTTTCATGCGACGACGGCGCGAAATTTATTGAAAAATTGATTCGACGCGTTGCGAAACGGGCACGAGCGGCGATTTTTTTTACCACAGACGAGGGAAAGCGATGAGGTTTACGAGCTTTCGCGCTCACGGATATTACATCTAACTGGGCGATAATGAGGATTTCATACACACAATCGAGAGTGAGCGAACGACCGAGAGGCCCAAACGAGGAAACGATGGACCGCTGCGTTATTTCGTGGTTTGTCAACAAACCACACTCTCGCTCTTCCTGTCAAATTGAATATTTCTCTCTCTACATTCTAACCAGCCGCACATAATTTTCCTTTCGTTCCATTTTTCATTAATTAACGATATATTGTCTCCAAGTCAAAATACGATTATTGAAAAATATAAACTAAATTTGTTTTTCTTCAAATAAAACGAGCGCTTCGGCCTGGTTATCGTTCTCGTTTCGTCTGTCTATCAACGTTTTAGCGATATAAAAAAAAATCTGTGCAGCCTTATCAGCAATAATCGCCGAAGATTTTCATAGCTGTGGATTTACGAGAGGTTTTAGTTCGTGAAGAATAAAAAGATCAGGTAGTATGTGGGTATTTGGGTAAATGGCACACTCGGGAGTAAAGATCAAGTTCCGTCAAACGTTCCGTCGCGGCTTCGATTTTCTCTCGATCAATAACGCGTCACGAGTTTAGATAACGAATCGTTTTGTGTTATCGGATTCGCGATCGTCAACTATCGTGAGAGCCGCGGGACGATAACAAGCCAGATTAACAATAGTCATTATTGATCCTCGGAAATGAAAAAAGAAAAACGAAGAAAGACTCGCGTGGAAAAATATTTATTGCGCGACACATTCTCGGAATGTCACCTTCTGCAGAAATTGCATTTCTCCGATTCGGGCTTGTAGAAAAATTCCTGAGGATCGCCGGGTATATTCGCATCAATTAGGCACGGCTAATCGCTATTTTCTGTACGACGACTTTCGATCGGTGCTCGAAATAATTACACTCCGATATCTGGCCTCGCTCCGATCATCTGGAATAACGGAGAGAGAGCAGAGATAGTCGTCACCGTTGTCAGCCAGCTTGACAACCTTTAACTCATTTTCCGTGTACGGCTGGAAACGTGACGTAGAAAATTCGCGAATCGATTCTTCGTCCATCAAATCTCAACGTTTTCTCAATCGCACGGTACAATTTCTACAATGTTGAGAATAATTATTTTTTTTCGAGTCGACAACCGTTCGCCGATCCCGACGAGAATAAATTATTTACCCTCGGGCATCCCTGTGATAAAATTAAATTGAAAAAAAAAATTAAATTAAAAAAAAAAATAAACGTTCAGGCACGCGGATTGAAATTCTTCGGGACAGGTTGAGCAAACGAATTAGGCCGGAATTTCGTTTCGCGGCAGTCCTTTTCCGTGTGACGCGGACAAGTTTGTGTGCGCGGTGACCAATAAGGCTCGCACACACGGAGATAGGTACTTACAGTAGTTAACTTTCTTGTCGCCAAGTACGGGCGCGCAGGAAAGTGTTTATGCGTTCGTTGAACGCCGGATACGACATGCCTTGCAAATATATATTCGTACTGGAGCCATCGCCGTTTATTAAACGTAACTCCGATGCGAAAAAAGCGAGCCAGTCGTTCACCGATCGCCCTCGACGACTCTGTACGATTCGTTAAATTTATGAAAAAATTCTTTCACTTTTCCAGTTCATTCAGTGGAGCAACGATGCCGTACTACAACAGCGGGCGCGGTTCTTCTCCCTATGGAAAAGGTAAATTTCTCCAAATTTTCATATTTTATATGATTTTTCATCTATCGGAGTTAGCTTTGGGTTTTTTGGTCATTTTAACTTAATTTTTTCGCGTTGGAATAACTTTTTATTCATTTTTTTTCAGATGCCGGTCCAGGAGGTCCGTCCAACTCGTCCGGGGGACGAAACAGCTCCAGCAGCACAGAGCCTACTTACATAATGGAGCACTTGGCGACGTTCACAGTCACCAAAGAAACGGGGATTGTTTACCCGGCCGATGGCATGAGACGGCTCCTCCAGTTGGAAAAGAGCAATGGAATTTGGAGCCAAAAAATGCAGTTGCGCCTCGAACGCAACTGGGTCCTCATCATGGACAATGAAACTGGAGTAAGATTTATCATTCTATACATTTAATTGAATTTTAATGATATTTTTAAAATACTCTACAGTTCGCGCGAAAGTTTCTTTACCGTGCAAACTAAATTTAAAATCATCGGACGTAATTATTTTCTATAGATTTTATTCAAAAACTAAAAGAACTTTCTTTGACGATGTATAAAAATTAATCTAGAAATCGAGATACATATGTATAATATTGAAAATCACGAAAAATCATAATTTTTTGCTTCTGATAAGAGTTTGTTTGAAAAGTAAAAATTTCAAATTAATTTCAATTGTTTTCTCATGCTCAAGTTTGTACGAAGAAAAACATGTGAGTCATATTTTGAAAATAATGTTTGAATGGTCGTAGAATTTGCTTAAATTAGACGCGAGTTTATAGAGACGATATTTTTTAGGCCGTCATGGAAAGATTCCCGGCGTCTCTGATCCAAGAACCGACAGCCTTTACTTCTCGGGATCCGATGGAAATGTACAACAACATTCTGGTGTTTACGGTCGCGGATGACAGTGGCTCTGGCCAGAGAGCCGAGATGCACATATTCCAGTGCCAGAGCGTGTCGGCCCAGGATCTCGTGGAGGACTTAAAAATGTTGCAGATGGGAAAACTCGTGCCGGGCGGCTCGCCGAGAGGACCGAGAGGTCAGATACCGCCGCCTCCGGCACTGCCGCCCCCCGAGCCGCCTCTCAACGGCGTCAATGTCCGGGAACAAGTTTCAGCTTTCAACGCAGCGAACAGTGAGAAAATACTTGCTTGTTTTATAGATCATAATTCAATCGGGAGGCTCGTTTCGCTCCCCAGTCCGTTCTTCAAAAACATTCGGATTTGCATTTATGTACACACCGAGATTTTTCGCTATTAAACTCGCGGGAATTTTCTAATTTACGATTTACCGAGGAGTAAAAATTGTCTCCTTATCGCTCATTTATTTTATTTTATTTTTTTTTTCAATAAAATTATAGACGACGGACCGAATGACATTTCGCGAGAGGAAAACAACGACGAGGTCTCGTCGACGTCCTCGGAGAAGTACGAACGCGACGTGACGATTCTCAACCACTGTTTCGACGACATCGAGAAGTTCATAGCCCGGCTGCAGCACGCGGCAGCGGCGTCGAGGGAGCTCGAACGTCGGAGGCGCAACAGCAAGTCGAAGAAGCGAAATCTCGGCGACGGCATGCTAACGATGAGAGCCAAGCCGCCACCGGAAATGGAGTTTGTCGACATATTCCAAAAGTTCAAGCTCTCGTTCAATCTCCTGGCGAAATTAAAAGCTCACATTCACGATCCGAACGCGCCGGAGCTCGTGCACTTCCTGTTCACCCCGCTGGCGCTGATCGTCGACGCTTCTCACGATACGAACTACGACCCGAATCTTCCAAGCAAGGTCGTGTCCCCTCTGCTGACGCGAGAAGCGGTAAATCTCCTCATACACTGCGTGACGAGTAAGGAGACGGAGCTCTGGCACTCCCTGGGCGACACGTGGCTCGTTCCGAGAGACCAGTGGAAAGGTCACGTTCCCCCGTACCATCCGATTTTCATGGACGGCTGGTCGCCGGAGTATCCGATTCCGGAGGACCAACGGGATCACGATCACTTGGCCTCGCTGCTGAACGCCGACAAGCAAAAGAGGGACGACATTCCGGAACAGCAGAACGATCCCTACTACGGACACCGGGAGGTCGAGGAGTCACACTACAGCAGCGATTATCTCGAGTACGAGAGCCGGGAGGAACGCGGCAACGATTACTTCGAGAGAAACTACGGGCCTGGCTCGGAACTTTACGGGAGGGAGGAGAGAGAGCGGGTCGATCAGACGCGGGCACACAGTGATATCTCCGTCGACTCGATCGAGAGAGGGCCCCGGGGAGCGCCGGGTATCGACAGAGCTCAGGAAGCATGGCTCGACGACCTCTTGACGAGACACGCGAAAATCGTTCAAGTCACGTATCCGAGGACCGCTAACAACGACAAAGAATTGACGGTCGTCCGGGGAGAATACCTCGAGATTCTCGATGACAGCAGGAAGTGGTGGAAAGCGAGAAACTCGAGGGGTCAAGTCGCCCATGTGCCCCACACGATCGTGACTCCTCACAATCCGAGCCACACCGGGGACAACGATGTTTTCAACAATCCACTGTATACCAGCAGATATCAGCGACAGGGGCACGGCTACAATTACGAGGTGAGCTAATGCACGTGCTCGACGTCGAACACAGACATTTGTCTCGATAATAAGAAGCCTCTTCGAAGAACCACACAATGGACGATGAATCGTCATCTGTTGCGAGTCGACGACGCGTCGTACATTTATTTGTCGAGAATATAGATTCTCTTTATTGTTCTCGTCGTGTTAAATCGAATATGTAAATCGATTGGAAAGAGAAACACGAATTCGGAATCTTCCCAATATTTCTGACACTTACCTATTGCTTCTATTCTTTCTTTCAGGATTCGGAAATCGAAGGTACGAGCACTAGTCCCGGACCGGAAACGACTCACAGACCCCACGCGATTCCTCCTCCGGCGCCTGCAGACTGGGTTCGCAAGGAGCGTCTCGGAAAGAAAGGTGAATTCCGATATTTTTAACGTGTCGCCTCGGGAGATAGGACGCTTCTTCCACATTCCAATGAATGAATTCTTCCAGTCGCGAACGATCGAGACTTTGACCGTGAATCTTCTTTTTCTATCGCATTACCTTCTTTTCTACAGTTTACGCGTGTGTAAATATATTTTACGAAGGAGGAAGTTGACGCGAGGAAACTTTTTTATCGCTTGTGAATGAGCAAATTACCATCTATCTCTAGAGTTAGAGCAGAGTCTCGTACGGATCCGATATCGTAAGATGTTAGTAATTGATAGTCGTTAGAACGTTTTCTTTCTTCTCGTCCGCGTACGATGATGGCCACTTTTATGAATGATCGTTTAGAAAGTGGCCACTCGATGCCTCGTGCAACTTCGTTGGTATTCCTTTTTCGTATCTTCTTTAGACACTCTCGAACAAAAAGGGAGAACGCGAAGAAAAGTTCTAAAAATAGCTTCCCTTCAGCACTTGAGAATCGAAACTCGTTTCTCGAGAGAGAATTTCTTTTTGTCAGTAAAGTACAAGGAACTCGCGTAAATCTAAAATTAAATTCGTCATATTTACGCTAAAAAAAAGATATACGTTGCTCATCGAGACGTTCGCTTACGATAAACTCGTGTAGGAAAACGTAATTTTTAATTCATCCGAATTTATGATTTCTGATGGTACGATAACTGTCGGTTATAAGTCATGTATTCATCGACTAACCAAATTTTAGATTTTACCAATTATTTCGATTAACAAACGTTCTTAAGGAAGTTCCAGCGCGATTTAAACATGTTTTTCCACGTAAAAACTTGAGGCAAAATCATCGAGATGAAATTTTTCAAAAAATAGCATGAAACTTCTTGAAAACCATATCAAAATGTGTGAAATATTTGAGGGTTTACCATCTAGCGATCGAGACATACAGAGTTTAAAATTGCAACATTGAAAACTGAATTTTTGTTTTGTCTCTTGTCCTCAGTGTGGGGCTAATGTCCGCGTGTGTGTGTCTCTCCATTGTTGTGTCACGTTAGAAAATATCACCGCGATAGTCTGTACAAACTACCTGGAAAATTGCTAAAGGCTCAGTCCTTTCATTCTTTGAAAAAAAAAAACAAAAAAAACACGAACAGCGGAGAATTTAACTCGGCGCGGTAGCGATTTTCTTCTTTTTTTTTGTTCTTCACACGCCACGATATTTTCACGGGTTCTCGAGACCTCGTTAATGTTGCGAGAAAGAGAGGCTCAAGTGTCTTCCAGTTCTGTGTGCGTGCAAATGTGAGTGTTTTCAGAGTAAATTATAAAATAAGCGTGTTGGCGTAGTTAAGGAGAGGAAGCAAGAATGAGAGAGAGAGAGAGAGAAACGCTTAAGAAGAGTCAATACGTCGTTTCGTAATTTTTCGATTTCGAGATGTTTTTTTAAGTATGTATGCCTGTGTGTAAATTGAGCAACGATTAGACGTCAAATACCTGTCAGAATGGTTTTGCCATTCGTATGAAAATGCATAAACGTTTTTTTTTTCTATTACACGCATGTGGGTTTATGTCTCTATACAAATATTGTTAAATGCTGAAACGGATATTTCCTTCGTACCTCTTTCAAATGCTCTTTCTCGTTCTATTGTCGAAGCGATCATTTTATGTTCATTTTAACTCCTCTTCTCGCTCTTTCTGTTTCCCCCGTTCCCGTTTACACAACTTTTCATGTTCTCCAGTTGTCCTCGTACGTTCAAAAGCACAGAAGATCCGTCCAGTATTTCATTGTATTGTAATTTATGTAAATCTTTATTAATAAACACCAACTATTTGAATATTGCGTACGTGTCTTCGGTCAACACATGTGTGTACATAATTTTTTACTCTTAAGACACGATTTATCGTAAAAGGCTTGATGTTGTGGATCGTCGCCAGGAAAAGCACTTGGGTCGAGAAAAATGCGAGAGGGAAAAAATCCTCTGTTTTGTCCATGAGCTTTTTTTAAGGGTCAAAACATCACTCACATGTTTCGTCTGAAAATAGCGTTCGATGCTGTTTATCCAAAAGTCTGTTGTTTTGTCGCGTTCTGGGAAAAACGTGTCGTCCGTTGGGTAAGTGTCAGCAATGATTTTTCGTCGATGCATGCGGGGTAAAGTGGTGCATAAGTAAGGGTTTAATCGACGAGAAATCAGTTATCTGATTGTTCGTTTATTTGAAGATCCCAGCGTGGCGGATGAGCCGGGAGACGAGACGAAATTCGAGACGCCAGAAGCGAGGAGTGACGTGGAGAATGCCGAAAAAACGGAAGTTAAGCCGGAAAGCAAGGAGAACGCGATGAAGCCACAAGAGCCGACGATTCCGCCACCGCCACCGCCGCCACCCCCGGCCGTTCCGTCGAGCAGTGTTTCCGCGAGTTCCAGTAGATCTGGAACGCTGAAGAGCATCAAGCTGGGGCCGCCCGAGAGGCAGGAGAGCCAGCAGGAGCAGATGCACGAGGAGCTCAAATCCGTCCTGACGATGTTCCGAGAGAAAAAGAAGAACGTCGACATCGTCAAGACTCCGGACGTCTACGTCGACCAGCACTCGACCCCGCGCGAAGTCCAGAACTGGCTCGAGGCCAAAGGCTTCTCCGACAAAATTTGCAAGCAGTTCCGGGGCATGGACGGCTCCGATCTCTTCAGTCTCACCAAGCGACAGCTCGAGCAGTACTGCGGTGTCGTCGACGGCAGGAGGCTCGACGGACAGATAACGCTCTCGAGGAACGTCTCGGGATACCACACGACGAGGACCTGCGAACTCAAGAGAATATTAGAAAAGGCGAGGCGAAAACTCGAGTCTGAAACTACGGAGGAAACGAACAATGACTAAAAGACTATTTTTTATCTTGGAGGATGCTTCGACAAAGTACTCGTGACTCTGACGTTTGGGAGAATTTGCAAGGACCCTGAGCTCAATACTTTTACAACGCCGATCGTAGTTGTAATACAATTGTTGTGATACAATTGTTACTTTCTTTTTTGTTGTTATATATATGTGTATATATATATTTTATTTAAAGCAATCACATACATTGTAACAGACATAAACAGATACTCTAGATCATTTTTTTTCTCGTTAATGTATCAGCTATGTACGCATCTTCTCGGCAAATGTCATCTTATAATTTTTGCCAGAAAGGGAGCAATCTTGAACACAGTACTATCATTGTACTCTTTTTTTCAATATCAAGATCGGTTCTCGACTGAGGATGCTTTTTAGTAGTAAAAACATGGATCAAATTTTGAACACAGCGACAATGATGGAGTAGTTTAGAGTCTCATTGCTTGTCAGGCACGTGTTCATCTCTGACAATTGTCACTGTTCAACTGCTTTTCCTTCCACTGCTGAATTTTGTCACTTTGCGAAGCTATCCGAAACTGTTGTCAGCGATTTTATGTTACAAAAAGTTTCTTTTTTTTTCTCGTAGAAAAAGTTAGACGACGAGGGTCACAACGGGGCGATGGGAAACTCTATTTTAATGTGATACATGTTCTCTTGGAGTAGAATACCCACAGTGACTGTCAGCGATATTAAAAAAATATCAAACTGACAAAAGAAACGTCAGACGACAGGCACTGATTGCAAACGACTCGCTTTACGCTGTTTTTTCGATTTTTATCTCCAAGAATGAACGAATCGTAAACTCGCGGACCATCGATATGTCGACGTAAAAGATTCTTGGCTGTCTAAAATTTCAGCAAGATTGAAATTTCTCAGCCATCGTGCTACATTTTGATTTTTCATTTCTATCGAAAAACGTTTAAAAAGTTTTCAGTATCGAAGGATTACATTATAGGTACAAAAAATTCGACGCTGTTTACAAATTCTTCAATTCCCAAGAGCCCTAGGCCTGCGCATTAAAATTGTTCTCTCTTTTTTTGTTTTGGAAATCGTTCCTAAAGACTAGGATTTTTCGCGGTCTCTGCAACAGTGCCCTGTCTGTTTTATTCCCTCTAAATCGTATGTGCTATGTACTAGATTTATTTAACTCTTTGTTACTTTATTAACCGACAGACGAGACGATCGCTTAATTCTAACGTGGAGACGAGTTTGACGTGTTCGAAAAAAGAATAATGCGTGAACTTTCCATACTCTTCCTGCTACGCGTGTTTAATTTGCGGATGTAATTATGTTTATTAATTAATATTCGTTAAATCACTAAAAACTTTCATCCAGGTTCTTCTTCACATCATAAAATTCGCACAAACAAAAAGTCAACCGACGAACGACGTGTATAAACGCTATTATTTCACTAACACAGCTTATTTATTCGTTGAAAAGACACGGTTTTGTTGAATTTTCAACATTGAACAAAACAGAACAAATTTAAAAAGCGGAGCGATCGAAAATCCACGGTACCGAAGTTCTTATCGTATGAGGAGGAAATAATCGTTTGTACTTTTCGACAAAACATTCTCGTCGATGGAATCCGCATCGCAAACCGTCAGACAGCACGGTTCGAAATCGCTCCGCTTACATCGAACAAATTCTAATACGCACAATAATATTTTAAGTATGAACATACTGTATAAATATATTACGTAAAAGCCTTAACAATAATCCCAATGTAAATTGTAGATTGAATATAGTTCAAGTGTCAATAACGATATAAATATTTTTTCTGTTTTTCATTGACTCAATACACGCGCAACTCATTAATTTATTTTGCCTCTCGTTCGTTCAAGGCTCAGACAACGTGCTGTCGGCTTTTCGGATTATTAAAATTTTACGTCGGATTACATTGTGCGTCATATTTCACTCAAACGTCAAAAAATGTTTACCCATTAAATTAATTTGATTATAGAAAAGAGAATGCGATCGATAGTTTTTTTTTAGAACTAACGTCTAGTCACTTCGTCGTGAGAACAGTAAGGTTTTTGTTGCTCTTTGCTATATTATTGTTATATAAATGCGTTCGATATATCGAGTGAGCGACGGTCGTTGAATCGGTGCTCACACATTAATTTCCTCATTCATGTATAAACGCAATACCCTAACCGTAACATTTACGCGTTAATTAAATACAAGTATATCCAATTATAGTTAAATATTTCACGATTTTGAGCGTGTCTTGCCCACGCTGGTCTTTTACACTTTTAAGGCTCTCCATTTTTTTTTCTTCCGTCGTGTATTATAAAACGTATGAAGCCTCTATGATGTTTTATCAGAGTTATAAAAAATTTTATAAATAAATCGACGAGTCAATTGAACCATGCGGCGTTGTGATGACGAGTGATGAATAATGATTAACAAAAATTGTTCAAAAGCACCGTGGTTGTCGTGAATTCGGTAATTTTCCTTTTTTCTGTCGATTGTTCCCAAGCACCTTTCACGCGGCTTCTATATCTCGTACTTCGTGCAATCGTGTCGAATCGTAAAAAAAAAACGTTGTACTCTCGAGAACTTTCACGAACACCCGGAATCTTCAAAAGCGGCGATCCAGCTTACTTTTTTTTCGTTATCATAATTTTAACGCGTGAAGCCGAATAAATTCGCGACAAGCTATTTTAAGATCGTGCGAGAACGCACGGTAGATCCAGGGCTTAGAGCACGAGAATTTTTTTTACTGGCGCTCCGAATCCTCCTTGGTTGGAACAGACCTTGATCGATTTGAACAATCACGAAATGACATGAGATGTACAAACTTAATGAATTAATATTTGGTGATTAGCGAAATGTTCAAAGCGGAGCTATCCCAAGGATAAGCCAGGATTATCCGACGGGAGAGGAGAAAATGAGGGAACAGGAAATACGAGGAAAAGTGGGAAGTGTCTCGTTCGTTTTTTCGTCGTTCCTTGTCCACAGGAAAACGAGGGAGAGCGGATTTTATCTTTTTTCTCAATGCACATTCTCTCTTGCATTCTTTTTTATCCCGCATGAAAGCGTAGACCCTGTGACTTGGTTGAATTACCAAAAACCTCCGGCGCTGCGTCCGCCCGGTGGATTGTTGACGCGAATGCAGGCTCGCCGAGCCTCGTCGACGTCCTCTGCGCGTAAGAAAAAGTGATATTAATTATTATTGATTCGTCGACACGCAGAATAATGAAAAATCGATCATTTGAAAAGTGACGAACCGCTGATGGAGAAAGTCGAGTCCTGAAGATTCCTCTGACCTTCGAGACGAGGACCCTTTGCCGAGGGCGTTACAACCGCGGATTCCGGTAACGTCGCTACACAGGTCGCCTGTGAAAATTTCGGCTTGGGCTGACCATCGTGGGTCCCGTTTGTCTGAGAAACCGATCGCGCTGCGGCTCTGGCAGCCTGCTGAGCTCGCGCGGCTTCGCGGCTCTTCGCCAACGCTGCGTCCTCCTCGGCGTATCTCTTCGTGTCCGTCTCCGATCTTGCTACACCGCGAGGTCTCTGAAACATTTCAAAATTCTCGATTACACGTAAAAGATTAATTTCCCGTCTTGCTCCGATCCAGGAGGATTTCATGAGAAAATTCACCTTTTCGCGATCTTCGATGAGATCGTAAACGTGCGGGGGGAATCTCGGAGTCTCCACGAACTTTCCGTAACCGTGGACCACCTTTACGTCGCAGTCGTCCACGCAGACTCTGCCATTGACGATTACGTACTCAGGTACACCGTGAACTTCCATACCCTGGGAAAAAAAGAATTTTTATTCATGTTGATTCCATTATTAAGAGAAATTAAAAAAAAATTTCTCCTTTACAGATTTAATTTACACACCTCAAAAATGTTAAAATCGACTGCCTGGTGGTGATTCTCGGCGGAAATAGTGCGTTTTCTGTTCGGGTCCCAGACGACGATGTCAGCGTCCGAGCCGATCGCGATGACGCCCTTTTGAGGATAAAGATTGAAGATCTTAGCAGCATTCGTGCTCGTCACCGCGACGAATCTCGAGGGATCCATGATGCCGGCGTAGACTCCCTTTTCCCAGACAATCGCCATACGATCCTCGACTCCGTTAACGCCATTTGGAATCTTCGAAAAGTCGTTCTTACCCAGAGCTTTCTGATCCGCGTTGAAAGTGCAATTGTCACTGCCGGTAGCTTGCAGTCCATCCCTGAACGAAAGAAAATATATGAAAATTATTGATCAATTACGATTTTGAAAAATATAAAATTTAAGGTGTTTCGAGACAAAAGTCAAAAGTAAAGAAAGTTTTACCCAAAACGTATAAAAAATTGAAAAACTATGAGAATTCTACTTATAATATTTGCTCGAAAATTATGTAAATTTGAAGAAAAATATTTGAGAGGTTTGATGAATTCTGATATTTATTGATTTAGTCCCAAAATACCTTAAATGATTTTTTTACATAATATTTATCACGTCTGCTTTGATTTGTAATAAACGGATTTGAATGACGTCAAAATTGATACAGTTTTCCTTTGCTCTCACGTTCGAGGCGAGTGTATATTTTCTCCAAGATGGCCTGATGTGTTAACGAGCAATTCTCTGAATACAAATTCGAGAAGATATCTGCGCGTATAAATTTAAATGCAAATGGCTCACGTCATTGGAAAGAGTCCGTTACTCGTGGCATCCTTCCTGTGCATACTTTATCCCTCGTGTCTCTTTTTCTTTTATTTCTTCAACTTACTCTCAAGCATCAATTATTTTCAATGGGAGACACGAGGAGGAAGAGAGTGACGTAGCGATCGACGAACTTGTTAGTAGATCGTACGGTAAATTTCTCTATCGCGTTTCTGCGTCGAGTCCGAGCGTAGAAAACTCGCTGCTTTTAAGGTAATCGAAAATTCTTGATTCTCCAAATCGAGCGACATTGCAGAAAGGAGAAAAATGGAAAGTTCACAGGCTCGGGAGGTTCGATCTCTTACCGCGTCACGTATCGATAAATGATCTTTGATCGACAGAGGTAATTGCACTCTCACGAAGAATCGAAGAAAATCGTTTTGAAATGGGGGTTTTTTTTTCGTGGAAAATTCCTTTACCATTTTTCGTGCTTGGTAATGTCGTCCGTTTCTTACTTACTCGGCAAGTTTTTCTATCAAATAAGCCGGCGTGGTTGGATCCGGTCTGAGTGGCGGGCAAGTGACGAAACGCAATGCCCTGTCGACGTCTTTGCCGTATTGCTCGCTACCGTCGATCCCGACGCTACTCGTGAGCGGCTCGCCGAACACGACTGCCCCGTCCGAGCGTTTCGCGTATATCACGTCCGCCGATGATTTGCTCATTACGGCGCTCACGTACAACGGACAATTGACCTAAACGCGAGAGGAAAAACCTCCTCCTAATGTAATAATCATCTCGATCGCCTTCATCCACGAAAATACATGATTTATGCAAACTTTGATATATTCGTGCTTGACTCGTGCTCGTCACGTGCGATATTTGCGAGAGTGCTTAAACGAAGAAAGATAACTGCGAAATTTTCTACAAAATAATACAGACGACCAGTACAGAATAGTATTTGAAAAAAAAAATGTAGTGCGATGGCCGATCAAATAAATTGTATAAAATAAATTGTATAAAAAAGTGACAGCAAAGGAAAACTGGTGAGAAAATAAAAATCGTAAAATGCATGCGATACAGGTACGGAATTGCATTTTACATCTAATTCGCAGTGACAAACATACGTCACTGCTTATTCAACGAGCGATTGAGTGGCTCGAGAAACTACCGGTGCTCGGAGGCGAGTTAAGCCCACGTCTGTCCCGAATGAAAAAAATAAAGTAAAGTAGAATATAAAGCATTCAACGTTTCTTAATCGGGCAAAGAGCGGATCGGGTTTTCTCGGATTCTCGATGGACTTTCTCTCGTCTCGTTCCCCAGGGGGGAAAAGCGAGAGTCGAAAATGCGGTTGAGAGTCGTCGGCGGTCCAAACTCACGTTGCCAATTTGGTAATAAGGGCCAGCGGCGTGTCGGGGTCCGGCCTGAGAGGCGGACTGAGAACGTGTCCGGCCGCGTGTCGCCAACACTTGTGACTGTAGTTGGTCCCGTCCGTGCCGATGGCCGCGGCCAGTGTCTCTCCCCAAACGCAGTTTCCTCGCTTCCGGGCCACCTCGAGCGCTTCCGCCGCGCTACGACTCATCACATGCACTACGTACAGCGGACAGTCGACCTGAGCGTGCCAAATTTTCAGCCAATTTCTTTCAATATTTACATCTCGCTACTCTTGCCCGAGGATAAATATTCTTTCGAACATCCCATTTCGTGCTATTTTAGAGAATTTGTAAAGAATCGAAGGGAAAAAAAAACAGAGAAAAGGTGCAATCTGTACAAATAAATATAGATTGAAATGCAATGTGAAGCATCCAGAACAATTATTAAGTACAGACAAGCGAAACGAAAGAGAGGTGCAATTGTATCGATAAAATACCTGGTTCGCTATGACGCAAGCTCTATTTACGGCCTCGGCTTCGACTTCTTCGGGACGCGACATTTCGTGACCCTCGGGACCAGTCACTCCCGCAGCCAGAAGTTTCTTCGTGTTCTGCAACGTTCAAGATTACTATCAAGATTTTTATCGGCTGAGTATACATTTTTTTAAAATAACAATTGCAGAGATTCTTCGACGTTTTCGTTGACTATTTTTTAACCGTATTCCCAAAATTATTAAAACATTCGAAAAATAATAATTAATTGCAGAATATAATAATAGTATATAAATAAAATTGAGTAAAAAAAATACCTCAGCGACGAGATCACCGTTCTCCGCGTGAACCATAGCCACAGCACCGAGACTCTTGCAGGTACGAAAACCTTCGATCAGTTCTGGGTCCCTGAGCATAAACAGATCCTTGTAGGCCATGAAGAATTTAAAGCTGTTGATACCGTGTTCCTGGGCAAGCGTTGACATTTCCTCCTTCACCTGAAAAAATATATATATATATTTTTTTTAACAATAAAATTTAATTATCCTCGTCAATAATATAATTATTTATGAAACGGAGCATGAGACGATTCGAAAAATGCCCCACTGCTCGTTAGATCTGGGTCAAAAGTTTACCAGGGGCGATTCACGAGAGCGATCGCTCGCGATCGTGCAAACGGGAGGTACGAGAAAAGATACTCAATTCGTGTGCGCTCGAACAAAAAAAAAGCATGGAAAACTCGCTTATTTAGAAAAAGGAGAAAGCCACGGTCTCGTGCGAGGGAATCACGATCTCGTAACTTTACGCGCGAGAGAGAGTACTCTTGTTGTCTCGTTGAGAGAAAAAATTCGACGCAAACGAGAGTAAATTTCAAAAGTAACAGAAAACATTGAAAAAGTATAATATCGGATAAAAAATAGTGAAATAGATTTATATCTCCGACACACTCGACGAGAGGATGAGTTCACAGGATGCAAATTGTCGTTCAACAAACCTCGATCCACGAACCTTGACTGAGTTAGAGGAACGTGAACGTTCAATGATCCGTGAAAACTAAATACTGAAGAATATAATGCTCGGAGATTATGCTCGATGAATTTAAAGATTATTTCACAACGCTCCCTTTAATCTTGCCGGTAAAGACTTTGTATACGAAGCGTAAAAAAAAAAGAAAAAACGTGAAAGATAGACGTAAAAGCGAACTTTGAGACGTAATTATCAAACAAACCGTTGTTTCACGGTAAAAACATGAAAATACGCGTCTGCTGCATCGTAGTATTCATTTTAATGATTCCGACCCTGAAACTCGTCGTGCAGAATTAAAAGTCTAGTTGATGAATCGGCAACGTACATTGTATCGGAGAAGCGCAGGTAAACGGTTCCCACGAATTTCCGGTCGTTAATTTCCGTATTAGGCGTGTTCGTATTACCGGGTGACCCACTTTGTTCGAAAATTGGGTGAGTACGGCCGAAAAACACGTGTACTTTGTACGCGATCACGCGAGAAATTTCTCGAGACAATGTGTGAGACGTCTGAACGACAATGGGATCGTTTTCTATTTTCTTTTTTTTTTCGTCTCGCTACGGAGCGAATAAAAGTAAAACGAGATCAAGTTCGGATCTTCGCAGCCGGAGAAAAATATTTTTATCGCGTGTTTAAAAACGCTCAATCGAGTCAGTCGATTCGGTGTTGCATTTCCGGATTAGTAACGCGAAACCGATCGTCGAGCGCGACCTCTTAAAAACTCCTCGAACGCGTTACGTCACGTGTGTATGCTCTCGTCGATGGTTAAACATTGTACGAGCGACGAGAAACGAGCCCTCGGATTTCGTAATGCCAGCCGAGTGTTTTTCTAATTAACTCGCATAACTTGGCCACGAGTCGCTGAATGAAACGGAGAGACCGTGCGAAATGGCTCTTGGCGCATGGCACGATGACCCCTGCAGTTTCGCTTCTCCTTTTTTCCCTCCTGTAACTTTTTATTTACTCTCTAGATTAGCTCAAGTGGAACACTCGCTCTGTTTCTCATATCCCTGAAAACAATTCACTCTTGAACCAAGTTTTACGTCGAATCTAAAAAAAAGAAAAACTAGCCTGCTCGCACGTTATTCTTTTTTCTCTTGCGCAACGCCCCATGAAAATAGGGTGAAAATGCTAAGAGGGTCGTGCCACTGTAAGTGTTTTATTAGATCGAAATCATTAATTAAAATATTTTGTGGAATACATGAAAATGTGCGTTAAAATAGTTTTGTACAAGCTAATGATTCTTTGCACGAGATATTTAAATTAATGGTATATAATTACTTACGAGAATTTATAGTGAAATTAAAAAAATAATTAACGATTACGCCGGTAAGAATACTTTTGATTTATTCTTACACAGAGAAACTTGTCAATTTTTTCAAACTGTGAATCGATGACAATCTACTTTCTTAAATTATACAAAATATTGTACCATCGATGAATGAAGATATCGAGTAGACATTATTCGACAATTTATTTAATCGATGAAATCTGACATTGAAGGATGAAAAAACTGACCTTAGGGCTCCAGCTAGTTACGGCGATGTGAAGAGCGTAATCGCAGCAGACTTTCTCGTCGGCGGTCGCACGATATCTGTCGTAAGCCTCGAGGAGGCTCTCACCCGGTTTCGGTATAACAAAATCTATGATCATGGTCGTACCACCGGCGACCGCGGCTTTCGTCCCCTGATAAAAGTCATCCACCGATTTGGCGCCCATCAGTTCGAGCTCGAAGTGCGTGTGCGGATCGATGCCTCCGGGCATCACATATTTTCCCCGAGCGTCGATCGTCCGCGTTCCGCCAGGGATTATCAGATTCCGGCCGAGTTGCCTGGAAGCAAAAACAAAAAGAAAACATTGTCAATCGATAGAAAAATAAAAAATAAAACTTTTTGAACGTCAGAAAAAATTCTGAGTGCGAAAGAAAAGTCGTGCTATGCGTCGATGAGTGGATGAAAAATGCAGTGAACGAAAAATGGATTTTTCCAAGGTTGGGATATGAGTCATGGGAGCAGACGTTGCAGTTTGGAGGACTGAGTCGTCGCGGGAATATTTTTAGAGCGGGGTCGTGAAGGGAGCAATGAAAAGACGGTGAGAAGACACGCGGATCTCCCTTTTGTCGGCTAGACCCCGCTGAATTATTCTCGTTAAAATGTGCATCGCTTTGAATATTCAGAGAGAGCGCGCTCGTCTAGCCCGTCAACGCTTGGGGAGCGAAAGAGGTCAACATACGACGCGTCAATTTTATTTTCACGAGCATCTTTCGTTCGAGGAACTCTTTGGCTCGTTCACACGGCGAATCAACCGGTGATTTTCTCGATCATAGAATTTTCTTTGCATCGGAGAAACGAGATTTTTCGTCGAGTCAAATCGAGCAGAAATAAAAGTGCGAACGCACGTGACAGGAGAGTGACGAGGAAGCCAAAACAAGAAGTGAAATTGTAAGGAATCCCGAACGAGTGTCGCATCCATCTGTCACGAAGAGGAGAAAAAGATAGTAATTTGAGAGAGTCGAGGAGAAACTCGATGGTAGTTTGCCGGACGATCGACGCGAGCCGGCGAATCGTTAGCGAAGGGTGTGGAATTTAATATCGCCTTTAATCTCGATTATAAATCATTTTTCAAGGGAAGGGGCAACCACGACGACAGTGACGAGTCACGTTCCCGCGTGCGGGGCTTAAACAAGGTCCCCAGTCGTTTCCGGTGTGCGACCCGTTTCGGATTATCGCGCCAGTTTTGCTACGCCGGGGGCTTCGTGAAATCGAAACGATAAATTCTTCGAAATTTTCATCGCATTTTCCAATCACTCATCAACTTTTTTGACTCTTTTCCAAAGAGATATTCACATTGTTGAGTTACAAAAATGAAGCGAGAAATATTACAATTATTGATTAAAATTGATGAATGAGGAAAAATCGATTATGATCGGACTTACTTGATAATTCCATCTTCGATGAAAACGTCACTGTCGATAATCTCATCCTCGTTGACGACCTTTCCATTCTTGATGAGCAATCGATTTTGGGAGCTCTGCAAACAGAAACATTTTTTAAAAAAATTTTAGTGCACGATTATCGTTTTTTTTCTCGATCTTGCACATGATCGAATTACGGTAATTCTACAACGCAGAAAATCCTGTGTTCTCGATCGTGGGCGTAAGGCCTTGTCGAGTTAAAACGCTCGACAAGAATTTATTATGGAAAATGTGAAACAAGCTCCGGCGAATATTTCTCGCATGTGTTCTCAAATATTTTTTCAGCTCAAAATAGTTATCGATACTTGCCCTCCCTTCTCTCTCAAAAAAAGGAAAGAAACGAAAAAAGAATTAAAACAGAAAATCTTGATGATGGAATTCCTAGCGTGTAACACACGTGTTTTCTCAAGTGTGAACCCAGGCCGAATGACAAAAGCAATTTCTTTCCTGAGAGCCCGAAAAGAGAAAAAAAATGTAAGAGCCACGAATAGATTTGAAATAATTTAACAGATTCTCGCTCAACGAGACTCCGACAATATTATTATTCTTCAAAACACTTCATAAAAAAAACTTCCTCAAATAAACACTTCCAGTGAATAAGAGAAAAAAATCCCTCTCTGCCACTGTATAAAAAAAAAGCAATAGAAAAAAGAACGGGCGAAATAGATCTTCGAGAGATTTTGTCTGAAAAAAATTAATCAATTTTTGAGATAATTAAAGTACACGAGTGTGAGGAAATAAAGCATGGGTTTTATTACGAAAAGATCTAAGTGAACTCTCGGGCTGATGAAAATTCATGCAAACAGGAGGTAAAAGGTAGCGAAAGACAGGTTGGAGATAAGAAAGAAAAAAATGGGGAAAAATGGTGATCAGTTTGGTGGAGAAAAGGTAAAAATGTCCAGATGACTGGGAATGAAATTAGAACGGGGCACGCTACGTGTGCGTACGCTTGCGTGAACGGATTTCCTGCCGGTTGGAAATCCAAATGGAAATAGGCTCGAGGGAGCGTGCAATTTCGAGTGACGTCGCGGTGTTTACAAAATTCGTTGCCAGCCAAGTTTGTGTGGGTTCGGTAAGAATATTTACTTTGCTATTCGTTTCGCGTTTGAGAGAGACGTTTCGGGAACACGCGATCGGGAAATCACGATTTTCAGTCACTCTTACCCTCGTCTCGTTGCCGGATTGCTTTTTTTCGCCTACCCTAATCGTTCAATCGTCTAGCATTTGGCGAGGTGAATTATTTACTCAAATTTCGCTACATGTTGTTTCAACCTTCTTATTTTTCATCGGGGATCGAAATCAATTTGAGATAATTGCTCACTTCGTCGATTATCTTCTTTTTTTTTACTATTACGTGATTTCTCAACTTTTTTCTGCAGGCTTCTTATCGAGATCGAGATTGGCTTATCTACTGATTGCAGACTCTCGCTTTATCTTTTGTAATTTCACTGGATATTTATATTGAATGTGCTCGAAAAAAACGAGCTCGAGTAGAAAAAAAAACATTTTCGAACAAATATCATTCTCAAACTGTTGAAACTGAAATGACGCTTGTAACAATTTCAATTTCTGGTCTCAATGAAAATATTCGCATAGAGAGACGATGAAGCAAACGACGCAATTATTTGTCAGAGTTGCTGATTTGTATGATTTAGAAATGAGGAAAAAAAATCAAATTAATCGTCAAAGGAATCGTCTCGTTGTACGAAAGTGATTTTTTTTTTTCAGTCAGACGAGAAATTGAGTGTGAAGCAATTGAAAATCCTTTCACGAAATAATGCAAGGTTGAATAATAGTTTGTTACTTAATCTTCCTGTTGAAAACTATTAGCCGAGATTTACCGATTCCTCCCTGCTCCTCCCACCTCGGAGTATATTTTCGCCCGAGCACTTTCACTATTTCTGACCAGACAGAGTCGAGTCAGCTAACTTTTTGAGAGCGGGTCATGGTCGTCGAGAATTGGGCATTTATAGCTCGTGAAAAAAAAATAAAAATAAATGGGGAAACGGGGTAAAATGAAGATTCATTCTTCATGGAAAATTTTGTGTAAAGGTGGAAATTATTTCTTTTCAAATTTGTTCGGAGATCAAGTTCCCGATTTTTTTGTTTTTTTTTGTTTTAATATTGAAAGAAACGTAGGAATAAGCACAACGCGGGAAGTCCGGAAACGGTGACCGGCGTGGGTCACACCTGGCTTCCCCTCTCCCTTTTTCCTTCTCCGGGAAAGTTGGAGCGTATCTGCTATTTATACGCACTCGGAGCGAACAACCTGCTGATATCGCCAACTTCCCCGACACTTTGGGTAGATGTTGACACGTGTTTCTTATACGAATCGTAACGAGATATGTCACAAAGATTCAAGAAAAAAAATAATAATTGTTTCAAAGAATATGTCAGAGCAAAAATTCAGACAATATTTAAAAACTGAGTAATAATTATTTCAAAAAATATTTTTAAAAAAATAACGAATAAAGAAAATTGATACGTGTTCTTTGCGAATAGTTCAAAAATTTGGCACTATCATAAAAAATTTAAAAAAATAATAATTCAAATATTTAAAAAAATAATAAAACTACTGTAAATCGCTTGAACTTGGTTAGATCTATTTTAAAAACGATGCAACTATCGCGTACTTTTTCCAGGCCTGATGCACCTGCTCCCTTTCGTATCTTCATGAATCTAATCCCGAGAATCACGCAACGGAATTTCTCGAATTACGGATTTAGCTAAACGATATACGACCCAATTCTCATTCTGGCTCAAGTTCAAATTTTCGAAGCTGCGAGATCGCTCGAAATAATCACCGAGAATAATGCTCGCGTTTGTGCTCGACAAGTGCGAGAAATTTTTTCGAATTTCTCTATCAATCGCGAAACATTTTTTTTCTTCGAATATCGAAAAGCACTTGCGAATATTTTTACGTCATGAATTTAATCGAAGATTATTCTCCGTTTACGTAAATATTCATGAGCGAGACTCTTTGCACAACTATCACTATTAATTCGATACTGAAATTAAAGAGTTTCTTTCAAAAGTTATTTTATTCCATTCCAAGAATTTTTCGAATAATTTACCCGATATTGACCTTTAAGAACAAAATAAATTTCCAAATATGCGTCTAGTCCCGAATAAATCTTGAGCAAACGTTAAATAATTGTTCATTAAAAAATATCCGAACGCTCGTGTTTTCTCGATTGCCCGCGATAGATTGACTTTTTGAATCGAACGAGCGCGTGACAAAGTGCATATCGATAAGAGGGAATCAACCTTTCGCCTCGATACAGAAATATCCACGTATTTATAGAAGAGACAAAACGAAGTTTAGACGTAAAAATTGACGTATTTTTCTTTTTTTTTCATTGAGCGAGGGCTTGTCGTCTTCTCGGGCATTTTCCGTGCACGTAGACCGCGAAGCGGGAAAGAGAGAGAGAGAGGGACACTCGAGCCTCCTAGTGTCGACGAACTATCGATTCGCGTCCGCGACTCGTACGTTTCTCCTCAAGGCGGCCGAACTTCGTGTTTTATCAACACGCGTTTTATTCTCCATTTATTCCCGAACCGTGGGCGTAGGATTTTTCTTCTCGAATATTTTCACGTATTCGATCGGTGATTTTTCTTCGGGAGAACAGTAAATTCTAACGGGATGCTTCGTTGTCACGGCTCGGAGATCGCAGCTGACCACTTTCGAACGCCTTGTTTCAACTTTTTTTTTTCCTTCAGCATCTGCAATGTAAACATTCTCGATCCTTTTACGGACTTCGAGACTTTCGGATAAATTGATTAGATTCTCCTTCGAGATTTTTATCCCGATCTCTCTTTCATCTTTCCCTCCCCCGTTTTTTTTTCCTAGCTGGTTAAGAAAGTCGGGTTCGTTCGTGCGCATTGGGAAAATTGTATCTTTTTTTTCATGTTACTCGCGTGCGAAAAAGAACATTTTTTCGAATGTCAGTGCTCTGAGGATTAAAGGATGTGCTACGATATCAGTTTTTAGGAATTTTTTTGGATTTGTTCATAAATAAACCAATTTTTTTTAATACGAAAGATATCAATGGTTATTAGAAATTATAAAAAATTTAATTTTCTCAATTTCTATTATTAATTATTTCAATGAATAATAATTTTTACTTCAACCATTTTTTAAATACTTTTTTTTGTATTCTGGGAAAATTTTCTATGCAGGGTCGCTTTTATTTGGCCCAGAATAAATTTCTTATCTGTACGCCCTTAACGTTCTTTTTTTCATTTTCAAAGTGCTCCAAATTGAATAATTAAGAAATAGCTTGGCTCTTAATCCAATTTCTTTGTCTCGCAGAAACCTTTGGCAACTGTACTTCAAAAAGTTTTTTAATTCTCGAAAAGTTAAGAGATCGATGCTTGCAATTTCAGGATTTTATGATTATTATGAAGTCGAGCTAGGAAGCAAAAAAGAAATGGTCCGAACTAAGTTGGAGCTACTGTGTAATCAATAATTACATCGTGAGAAAAATAGTTAAGAACACCGAGCAAGATATTCGTGATGATAAAGCCAAAAAAATCCGCAATAAATCAACTTTTTTTTTGTATTATTCATAAAAAATTATCTCTCAAATGAAATTTTCCTTATTGCACGAATAATCTCCGACTAGGAATCGCTTTTTTTGCTTCCGGCAGAAAGCTTCCGGCCAGCCTATAAAAAATAGCAAAAACCCTGGAATTTCACGAACTGACATTTAAACTTTTTTTTTAAGCATCACCCTTACTACGAGTGATTCTTAAAGATTTTCACGAAGCGAATGGCGTGAGAATCGAGTCGGGATCTCAACAGCGAGAAGTGTCAAACACTTGAAAAAAAAAAGAAAAGAAAATGAGTGAAAAAGGCAGGCGGTTCGAGTTCGAATTACGTAAGATCTATTCGTGCGTTATTGCGTGTTTCCATGCTTCTGTAATTTTCTAATTAACGTGCGGCCGGCGTCGCGCCGACTGGAAAGAGGGATTCCGTATCGCAGGAAGAAAAATGCGACAAGGGCGTTCGTCGCTTGTTGACAGGACGAAACGCCGGCGTAGCCGCCTGGTACGTGTTTACGAGTCGTTCGTAGCCGGAAACTCACCTGGAGATGGATTGGCACTTTTTTCACCGGAGTGCTCATCTTCCCTCGAGTAAATTCGTCGTCGGCGAGAGACGTCACACGGTCACGAAATAACAAAAAAAAGTTCACTCCTTCGCCGTGTCCTCGCCTCGATCCTGGACCGCACCGAAGAAAAGCTCTCGACTGCGAACAGACACCGATCGTTGTAAAAAAAAAAGGTATCTTCGAAAATGAACACCGGAATAGTCCCGAGGATGCTTCAACGATATTTCTCTTCTCGTAATCTCGAAAACGTAATTCACCTATGATCGCGAGATCTCTTGTTTCCTTCCTTCCCGAGAGGAGAATACGAGAGGAGGCTTCGGAGCTTGCGCGCGTGAATAGCCAACGATCGACTGATGTCGAAAACTCGGTGCGCGCAATAGCGTCGTTTGAGCCCGCGCCGACGCTTCTCCGCCGCCCCACCAACTTCCGAAGCGGCCTTCTTCCTTCCCACTCTCCGTATTTCTCGCTCCGCGCTATCCGCGCCTCGGATATCTTTCAGAGCAGCCGCCAGTCCTCCTTTTCTCTCTCTTCGGTGTTTCTCCTCTTCCCGTATATCCTCAGGTGCCGAATACCGCGTCAAGAATCATTTTTCGCTGATCCCGCTCGACGAAAAGGGGACCTCGAATCTCCCCTGGAAATCACTCCACGACCTGCGAAACGTTTAATCAATATCAGTCGGATACAACCAATTTTTGCCTCATTCGGACAAAAAAAAAGATACAAATTTTCTCACCAAGCATATATCGAGTGCCAATTTTTTCAATCGACAGAATTGAGCGACGATCCGGGAACGCTATCTACGCCAATTACAAGACAACACTCTCGTCACGGAGTAAATAAATAAGAAGGATTGAATAAACTTGTTTAATAAATCTATTACATTAAAAAGTTGACATTTATTTTATTTTCTTTATTATATAATATATATATGTAATATATTTATATATTTATATATATATATATATTTATGTATTTATATGTACTTAACACTGTACCATCGAAGAGAATTCATAGCATGAATAATAGATAGAAAAGTATAGCGGTGACACACTGTAACTTAAAACGAGAAAGATGAAATGCTCTTATCGACGTTTGACGTACTCTGTCCCGATTGTTTCGCATGGGCAAAGAATAACGGGGGAAGTGTGTATCTCGAGGGTAAGGGAGGATTAGCGTTTCTTAAATTATTCGTAATTCATTTATTGAAAATGGTAAATAATAATAGACATATATGTATACATATAATTTTTCATATATGTATAAATATATATATATATACCTTTTGTTTCGTTGAATCATTCAATACGAGATAATAAATCATAGAAGAATAACCAAGCAAAAGAACAGCCGAAAGTTCGAAGAATTATTTCACCCCACACGCTATCTAACATCTTCGCTGTTCTAGAATTTTTGTTTTCTCCTCTCCTCTCATTTATCCTCCTTCTTTTTTCTTCGTACCGATCAGATAATAATCCTGTCTACTATTTTAAACAAAAATAAAATATATCATAAAATTTAATATTCGTTTGAGATATCTTTTCTTCGTTTTCACCGATCGTGCCTTTCATCAATTAATATTTTGTTTCCTCGCTTCTCTTCACCTTATCCTTCTTAATTCGTCATTATTATTATTGTTATTTGTTTTATTTTGTTTATCATCATACACGCTCGTCACGTACCAATAACTCTTAATCATTATTCCCGTCCGTATCAATAGTTTCTTTTTTCTCGTTTTCTTTTTTAACTATTACAGATACTTCACAGATATACAATGTCCTGGTTCATTGTCAAAAATCGTCGTGTTTTTTTTCTCATCCTCGCACCTCCGCTCTCACTTTGCTTTTTCTCCATCTTTTTTTCTTTTTTGATCCTCCATTATCAATCGCAACAACGACGCTCTCATCCTCCACTTCTTGTCACTCCGGATTCGTTTTTACAGAAAAACCAGATTTCGACGAAAACAAGGGGGAAAAAAAGGAGAAGAAAAAAGAGACAATAGTCTATCACGATGCACGTGTCTCACACGCTCACCTATTTACAATTTTCGGCGCCTCGACTATCGTCAAAGTATTTCCAAAATTTCGCAGTCGCGGGAGAAAAGCGATTAGTGAGAAAAACCGAAAGTACTTCGCCTCGCACGTACGGTCTCGCACAGGGGATTTCCACAATCGTGAAAATATTATATTCACTTGTTGGGAAAAAAAAGAAGAAGAGAAAACCGTGTTTGTCGACGATCTCTCTTCGTTCGCAAAGACGCTCCAAGTCTTTTCGCACTCGACCAGGATTTTTCTTTCCAGCTTGGAATTCTTTTTATTTTTATTCATCAGGGGGTTGGACCGGGGGAGATGTATTTGCGCTACAATTGTACAATTTAAAAAGATGAGTGAGCCCCTCGTTACATTTTATTTTCAAGGGCTATTTCCTCGCAGGAACGTACGAATTTGCATTTTCCTCGTTAAACGAATTTCAATTTAGATAACACTCAAGTCTTGTAGTCGAAAATTCGAAAGGAAAATTCGCGACAAATATTCAGATCTAAATTTGAAAAATTGTAGACGAAAATACATCTTTTCAAAATGCGGTATATATTTAAAAAATAGCGCTTCCTTTACAATATTTTTATTAATTTCTTCTTTTTTTTTACATGGATCTGAATATTTCTTATGACTGAAAAATGTTTGCGCTAATTTTTCGTTTAGAATTTTCGATACGAATTTATTGAGGCAAACTAAAAAAAGCATCTAGTTCTGAATTTACGTCAGATTCGACACATCTGACGTAAATTCTAACAATCGTGACAATCGAGAAACAAATTATTTATAAATTATTTGTATTAACGCGTTTAACATTAATTTTTTTTCTCAAAATCTCGGAATAAAACTTTTTTTTCCGTTCTGTGAGTAAAACTCGATTGGATTTTTAATACTGAATTTGTCTCGTTAATTCGTTCCCGATAAAAAGAATTTCAATTTCAGTGATGAGTTTTAAAAAGGTATAGCTATGAAAATAAAAACTGTTGGTAATTTTTAGACGGTAAAACAATTAGAAAGTTACTGACAATCGAAACGAAACACGTAACAAGCAGAATCGAAACGAAGGAGCCGTAATTCAAAATTTCGAGAAATAATTCACAGTAACCTACCTTTACAAAAAAAATCATTAAAACCCAGAGTACGTGTGAAAACGCGAGTGGAAAATTTTTCAATGTTTTTTCTCGTTTGAAAAAAAATTTCGAGTGAAAAGAAATTGCAGTATTAAAATCTTCAACCGAGTCTTGAAATGATTAAAAAGCAAAGTAAAAAATAGTACGACGTCGAATCGAGGAGGGAATAAAATCCGTACTTCCTCAAGTTTAAATAAAAAGAAGTGAAGAACGCAGGAGGTAAGAAAATCGATATTTCTTTCGTTTCTCATTGTCGGCGACAAAGTAACGAAAGAAAGGATGATTTTAATCATAACTTTTTTCTATATCCTAGGCACTTTGATTTTGTTTTGTTCAACTGTAGAGTGACGACAGACAGCTTAAGGCCATTTTTCGTAATATCGAAAGGAAAGGTTTTATCTCTCTTTTTTTTTTGCTCGTTCTTCGAATTTCGAATGTTCGATGACTATCAAATACGGATACTCGAAGGGAAAAGAGTGCTTGTTGTTATTCATCTGTGCAACTTACAACTTCTACCGTGAATGCATCTGTGCTAAGGCTTGAAAAAAATCGACGTAAAAAATTGATCCAACTGGAAGAGTCTAATGAATTTACCTTTGGAGTATTATTGTTTTTCCCTTTTTTTTTCTTTTAATCAAATAATCGTGGAAGACCGAATCGAGAAACTCAACTATAAACGTGGAAACACTTCCAATACGGACTAATTATAAAAATAACAATTTGCAATACGTGCGCGTTTTCTTTCTCTCATTTCTTTCCTTTTCTCTTCGTTCGACAGGTTTTTTAAAATGTTATCCCTCCCCTTATCCACGAGTTCACCACAACTCTCATCGAATTGGCAGTTTAAGAAAATAAAGATCGAATCGAGATGGAAATAAGACTGAGACTGAGTCGAGTTTGATAGCACCGTATTTGCTCGATTCGTGAGACAGGATGTTATTATTTCCCAAAAATCAATGAAACTATTAATCGTCGGTAACGAGCACTTGGGGGGGGGCGTGTCTCACGAAGATTTTCGAGCTCGAGAGCGAGCCCGGAAACGCACGATCCTCGTCTCGTTTCTCTCTTTTACTTCCTTATTCTCTTACTTTTGGAATTTCAGTAAAACCGACGACGACGACTCATTGCTGTCGCTTTCCAAAAGTTGGACTATTTTCTTTTTTTTTTTTACAAAAATACGATTATTCCGAGCTACCTCCCCAGGTATATTATTATGCATTTTTAAACCGTTTGCCCGGCTGGCCACTCGAATCGCAAATTTGATTATTTCTTACGTGCCTCGAAACCGTTCCTCTCGGCGACAACTCTTTCGTTTCTCGCGACTCGCTGAACCAAAGGCCACCGAACACTTTTCCTCTTTGCCTCCACAGTTTCGAAGCTCGATCGGTGCACACGCATCGAGAGTTCGATCGATCAGTCGAAGACAACTTCGCGATATGTATCGTCTGTAGAAAGCAATACAAACTTCAATTTTTTTTAAATATTCAATCGACGTCGTTATTAATTCACCTCACTACATTTTATTAGCCTTTTTTCCTCTTACTTGTTACTCATTATATTTTCTGTTGTTCCTTTTTTACACAAAGTCTCGAGCGGGCTCGGTCGCAACGAGACGCGATTAGTCAAATTGTTAACTTTCGACGTCGTTTAGGCTTGTACGTATGTATGTATGTTTGTGTTTATGAGCGGAAATAAAAATTATATGATTAGCGCTGATCGAGGGCTCGGGAGGAAATTTCTCTCTCTCTTCTCTCTTTCATTATTTCTTCACTTCTCTCTTTTACGATGTTTCATTTGGTTGAGACGATTGGGAATTCACGTAGGAAGTAGCTCACGAAAAATTGTCACCTGTCATTTCGGGTTTAACTCTTTTTTGAGGGGAGTTTGCCTGCGAACGCGTATCATTAACTGGTCTCTTAACTTGTGGATTGCTCTTAACAGCTGTCGTTGGATCTGCAAATAAATCGTTTTAAATAAATATAATGCAAACAGGAATGTTTGAATAATGGTCAAATACATGAATGAAGAAATAAGGAAAAATTTGACGTACCTTGCAACCACCTAACTTGCGTGGCTGGTCCGTATCCTTTGTCATTTCGAGCAGCTATTCTAAAGATGATGGCGGGTTTCGTGGTGACGTCCATGTGGGCAGCGCTCAGCGAACTGTTCGGCACGGAGCATGCGTTTGTCGGACCACAGTAAACCCTGACGAAGGCCAACTGAGTCGGAGTCGTCGCGACCGTCGTCGCCTCCCCGGTACTGTTGGGAACGGCGCTGGCGCTACGAACCGCGAGATAAACGGAGTACTCGAGAATTGGACCCAAATGACTCGGCGGTGGTTCCCAAGATAATTGAGCTCCTTCCGCTGACTTTGAAATTTTTATAGCGCTCGGAGCACCCGGGAAACCTGGCAGGCACGTTTTGAATGCCGAAACCTGGACAAACGACAGAAAAATTGAAACAAGCTCTTTCTCGTGTTAAAAATATGATTGGTCCAATTTTTTTTTCTCTATTTTTACTCCACTGACCTCGCTCCAAGCGCTCTGACCACAACTGTTCACCGCAGCGACGCGAAATTTGTACGCAGTACCCGACTCTAAGGGAATCTTGGTCCTGCCCTTAAATATATCCCCGGACGCTTGAGAGACGTCGAGAGGTTCATCGCCAGGAAGGTAATAGTACTGGACGGTACACGTTGTGCCTTTGATTACTCCAACGTCGTACCAATCGACATCTTTCTTCTCCTCCTCGGCCTAGGTAACAAAAAAGTTCGATTTTGAATAATTTCGATAATATTTCCATATTTTTAAGCAGTGAATATGAATGGACTTACATTTTCGGATTTAACTTTAACAGGTTGCTCGGCAGATCCGAGAGCAGCAGTAGCGAGAGTTGTCAGCGCCGTCGAATCGTCGCCAGACTCGGAACGACTTTCGTTCTCCTTTTCGTTCTTGATGGCTTCTTTTTCTCTCTTCAGTGCTACTGCGTGGTCCTCCTTGATTTCTGTTTTGGCCATCTCGATGGCTTTGTGCAACGCTTCTAATTCTTGTTCGGTGGTCGAGTTGCCGTTGGCCACGGACGGGATCGGCTCATCGGCGGGTTTGTCGTCCTCCATCGGTTCGTCCGGAACTTCGGTCTTAATTTGTCTCGGCGTGACCGGGGCAGGAATCACAGTTGGAACTGCGGTTACGGGTAAAACGGGAGTAGCGTTTTCCGCAGTTGGTGCGCTGACGGGGGCAACGATCGGAGCCGAGGCTTCGGTCACCATTGGCTCGGCTTCGATCGGTTTGCTGACCGGCTCGTCGGCGTTCTCCTCGGCTTTTTCAATATTTTCTTCCTTGATAGGGACCTCGTCCTCAGCAGGTTCGAAGCTCTGATCCTCCAGGGCGTCCAGAAGCGCCTCGGCGTCCGATTTCTCGTGCAGAGGCGGCAGGTCCGCCGCGACTATAGTATTGCTCTCGTTTTCTTCGGTATCCGATTTCACCTCAATTTTCTCGTCCTTCGTGACGATCTCGGCCATTCTCTCGGCTATCGGATCTATCACGGGCGGAGCGGTGGCCAAAATGTCCGATTTGACGGAATTCTCGGTCGAAGGTGGATCGCTGACGATCTGCATGTCACCCTCGCTCGGTGGTTCCGGCTCGCTCGTTCCTCCCTCCGTCGTCAATTCGCTGGACTGCGTTTCCGGCGGCTCGAGCGCGCTTTCCGACTCGTCGACGGGCGTTTCTTCGCTCGCGGGCTCCTCGACTTTCTCTTCAGGTGTCGGCTCGGTTTTCGGAACTTTCGGGATTTCCGGCTCGTTGGCCGGTTCCTCGGCGGGCTCTGACGTACTCACAACCGGCTCGGGATCCTGCTCCATTTCCTCGGGATTCTCAGTGGCGGGTGGCTCGGGCTCCGGATCCACAGCTTGTCGAGGTTCCCCGTCCACCGCCGGTTCGGCCTCGTCGTCCGACGAGAGCAAGTCGCAAGCGCCGTCCACCTGAGGAATGACAAAGTTCCCTTCGCCGTCGACCTGCATTGGCTCGGCGGCTGTCAGCTGGGAGACGAGGGCGGCCGCAACCGAGGCCTCGTTGCCGTTGCAACTGTCCTCGTTCTTATCCAGCCCGGCGACGTCGCGGGCGACCATCAGGGACAAACAGTCCGGATCTTGGACGGGATCCATGAGACCAGCCTCGGCGGCGAGAGCCGCGAGCGCGGCGTCCGTCGTCGCCGGCCCGTCGGAGGTCGAAGCTAACGAGGCCGAGGGCTGTTTCTGCGGCACGAACACCATCTTCGTCGCGTCGATCGAGTCCGCCGAGGTCGTTACGATCGAGCTGCTCGTCGGCATGAGAGTCACGGTCTTCGCGCCCAATCCTCCGGACATCTGCAGAGTCACGGGCTTGCCCGCGACCGTCAGCGCGTCCTGGCCCTTCTGTATCGGAGGCATCGTCACGATCTGACTCTTTCCCGGATTGAACAGAGTCTGCTGGCCGCCCTTCGTCGCGATCGTCACCGTCTTCGGGACTCCACCGTGACCCGGGACCGTAATCGTTATCGGCTTTCCCGAAGTTCCGCCTACCATAGCACCAGAGGAGACAACGATCATCTTCACGCCCTGCTGATTCGTAACGTGATTCGCGGCGGAGAGTGGAAGTACGTTGACGGGAGTCGTGATGTTCGTGGCCTGGCCAGCGCCAGCCTGCGACGTCGTGACCGCTTGGACGGCCCGCAGGCCGGACCCCGTTGTCACGACTATTATCTGATTGGTTCGACCAACGAGGCCTCCGTTGCCACCGGGCTTCGTTATCATTATCGTCTGTTTTCCAGCAATTCCCTGTCCCTTGCTCATCGCGACGAGATTCGACGTTTTCATGGTCGTCAGGGTTTTGAGTCCAGCCACGGTGTTGGGATTGACGAGTCGCAGAATTGTCGGGCCCTGGTTCATGGGCTTTCCTCCGGCGGTCTGGACGTTCTTGCCGGGTATCAAGCTGACTTTGGGCACCGTCGCGACCATCCCAGGCCCCGTTTTCACGAGATGAACTATCTGAGGCTGTCCCGTTATGTTTTGTCCCGGTTTTTGGAGAATAATCTGTTTGCTCTGTTGCGGAGACCCGGTGCGCAGCACGGTCGCGCCGGGAGCAGCAAAGCGTATCTGTTGACCCGGCTGAACGCTCTTCATCCTGATAGTATTCGTGCCAGCCTGGGAGATCATCGGCAGATTGTTCATGCTGATTTTGGGAGTCGCCGCGGCCGCGGCCGCGAGAGCGGCGATTCCGGACATGGCGGAGGGTGATTGTCCGGCCGTCGTGACCGCGGTCGTCGCCGACACGGGCTGCTCGATCGTACTCGCGACCGTAGTGACCGGAGCCGGCGAAGCTGCGACCGTCGCCGAGGTAACCAGCGGCGAGCGAATTCTCACCAGATTGCCTCGCGGAAGCATCGGACTCGCTGGCTTCGCCGGAACCGGCGACGCAATCGGCTTCGGAACTTGAGGGGCCTGCACCGGCGTCTGCACGCGAATCGGGGCGGATTGAGGAACGCTCGGGCGTGCCGGCGTCACGGCCGGAGGAATTATCGACGCCGCTGTTGTCACGGGCGGCGTAGATACGGGCACGGTCGGCGGAGCTGCCTGCGTGATCGCCGGCGTGCTCGCTGCCGGCGCTACCGGGAATGCGCTCGTCGCCGGAGGCATGTCGTACTTTTGTATCTGCAGTATGTAATATTGAGCCGAGGGCGTTGCGGTCCAGCTCACCTCGAGAGAATGCGTCGACGCGCGTACCAATTGTACTCTGGACGGTGCAGGTGGCTTGCTCACTTCGAGATACCACAAATCTTTGCAGCAGACCTGGTAAACGAGTCAGAAATTTTATTCATTTTTCAGAATCAATTTTTGGTAGTGTTTATAAAATTGTAAGAGTCGCTGTATTTTTGAATTTATCGTTTCAGAAATTTTGACGTTGTTTCTCATCAAAAATTGGTATATCTGAATGCAAATGATAAATGATAAAATTACTGTCATTATTTGTATTTGTTTCATATGAGAATTCGTGCTATTTGATGATTTATCCTTATACAGATTAAAAAATGTGAGATGTATCACGTTTTTAATCATTTTTCTTTAAACAGAACGATAAGATGCAGATTATTTTAAAAAGTGTTGCAAAACTGGTATGTGATATTATCACCAAGAAGGAAAATTGACAAAATTATGATAAAGTATGAATTTAAATTCATCATGAAAAACTTTAATCACTGCTTGAACTCAATTTCCACAAATTATCTCTTTACCTGATTGTTCCATGCTTTGCGATAACCATCTCTGCCCGACCACACGTACAGCCTACTGTGTACCCCGACCGCACAGTGTCCAGCACGAGCTCGGGGAACGTTCTCTTCCAGAGAATCGACAGTCAACTGTTCCCACGTCAATGTTTCTGTAACAAAAAACAAGGAATTAGTAACGCTGAATCTAAAAATGAATAAATTTAAACAGAAGAATGAAATCTCGTCAAATAAAAATGTATTAAAATCTTCAAAAATGTGTCTTTTATGATCAACATCAATAAATAACATAGCACGAAGTTTTTAATTTATGAATTAGTAATACAGGATTTCCAGGGAGAAAGAAAAGAATTAGGTAATTAGGTAAGCCTTACCTAAATTTAAACATGCGAGTGTGCTTGTGCATTTCCATTCCTTCTCGTGAGTGGCGACCTTGACGTCGTCGACGACGAGGGGGACCCATCCGCCGAAGACGTACATGCGATGGCCGATGAGGGTGGCAGTGTGAAGAGAACGGGGCAGAGGAGTCGGGCCGTGAACGATCGGTTTGTTCCAGGTCATGGAATCGACGTCCAGGAACCATAGATCGCCGAGACGACAGCCGCTCATGCCGCCGTAAATAACGAGGCAGGATTTGCCGGTGACGCGATCGGTGTAGGCGACTCCGGTGTGAGATTCCCGAGGGGGAGGCGCGTGTCCGTGGGTCACGGGAACTTCCCAGGCGGTCGCTCCGTTCGGGAGGAGCTCGAGGGTGTACAGGTCGTTTAAGTACCTCGGTATGTTATTTTTGGGATCATCGCTGTCGTTGGCGAGTCCGCCGAAGAGGAAAACTTTGTTGCCGATCAGCGTGAAACTGTGACCGAGCCTTGGACAAGGTGGGTCCTCGTGCTTCGGCGGTCTTGGCTTCAGTCTCTTCCATTCCCATCTGCTGGCTTGCAACTCGTACAGTTCGTTCGAATACTTTCCATACTCGACCATGCCCCCGAAGACGAGGATCCTCGTGCCGTCGACGACGAACCCGTAAGCCGCGCAGCCCGGCGGTATGTCGCCCTTTGTCAGTGGAACGAACCATTGGTTCGTCGCTGTAACGACAAAAATTACAATTTTTAACAATAAATATCTCGATATTTACGTGATGAGGTTAATCATCAAAGGTATCGAAGATTCGTGCACATTTTTTTCATTGAAATCCAACCACTTTGAAATTTTCTTCTTTTTTTCTTTCATTTACTGAAAGATACAAAGATACAGGAGATTGTAAGTTCAGAGTAGTCAATACAACTATTTGAAAGTTTAAATTATAAAAAAAACCTCAATTTGAAGAAAGCTCAATTTTATTTACTTTTTCATACGAGATTCACTTCTATTGATGCATTTCAGAAGAATAATGTTTTGAATTAATTTATACTTTTTAAAATTGGACACTGTTTTGAACGAATACGAAAGAGGTTTGACACAGTGAACTGTTGATTAGATCGATAAATTTTTCTTATTTGATCAATTACCTCATTTTTTGATGATATCATTAATTATATCTCCCCAGGAACATAATATCAAAAAATCACGTAATTCTCTAGTGTCTGCATTAATTGCTCAAATGAATGCTCGTACCCCATACGCGAAGCAAAATCACCGTGAAAATTTGTCATTTTCAAATGTATTTTTTTTTCATAGAAAATTCGATAATTTATATAAATTTCGTGCTTATTAGAAAGCTAATTTTATTTTCTATCGAATCGTTAAATTTTCAGGCAATTCTCCAGACTTTTACATTTCATTACAACCTCCTTAAGGTAGTTCTATTTGTACAGTCAAATCAAATGTTTTTATCTCAATTTATCTCGATACCATGTGGTTTTTGAGCTTAAGTTTATCAAGAAAAGTTTTTGCTAATTGTTTCAAGAATAACATACTCAAAATTCAAGGTCATCCAAGGTGACTTGCACTTGCTACGTATGTATGAAAATTAAAAAATCATAATCTTAGGATTAAAAAAAAAAGAAAGCTTCTTTGAAGTATAATAAAGAGCTGTGAAAAATTTTAACAAGTTTCACTAACCAGAAGTCAAAATATCAAGAATCGAAGATCGTAATATTTAACACCTGTTCATATGGGAGATTGCATAAAATAGTGATAAATATCTCGAGTTCCACGTAGTGAAACCTCTTTAAATTTAATTTACATTTCCATTAAATTTAAAACAGTGTGCTAAACATTAATTTAGCACCTTATATCAAATAAAGGTTTTTGCAAATGTTCAACAAGATCCTAAGAAAACGATTTTTTGATAGAACTACCTTAAAAAAGAGTCAAAAATTTGAATATTCCGCGGAGAAGCTCGCGCACGCGCGCTCGGGCAACTCCGCAGTTGGCAGCAGTGCGAAAGATGGCGGAATCGGCGGGAGGGAGGGGGATGGAAGAAGCGCGAACGTGGAATGACGGGAAACGCGGCGCGCGGGTGCGCTCAAGGTGGTGGTAGGGGGGCAAACGTGCAGCAATGGCCGCTCCCGCGCGTATAAACAGGAGAAAAATGTCAAGACACGAAGAAATAATCGTGCCAGATTTTCAGAGGATCCGTGGAAAAGGCGCTCCGGCGGAGCCGCAGCTCCGTCCCGGGCTCGAAGCGTGCGAGAGCGAGGGTCGAAAAGGGAGCGCGTGTCCTCGCGGGGAAATATTTATCGCAGATCCGGCCGGTTGCCGTCATGTCAACGCGTGCCGCCATATTGGATCGCGGGAAGAGCCGTCTATAGCGAGAAGGGAGTGCGAGCGAGAAAGAGAGAGAGAGAGGGGACGGTACAGGCCGCGAAAAAGGACGCACAACGATAGCGAAACTGTTTTGGGAAATAAAAATATTTACCTGTGTTGTAAACATGTAGCTCGTCGACTATGCCCTCGTTGCCACCACCGAAAACGACCATGAGATCCTTAATGGCGACTGCCCTGTGTCCATGTCGGGGTCTCGGCTGGGGCCCGGTTGGATTTGTGATCCGTTTCCACTTTAACATGGGTGCCGCCATGATGACCGTCGATCACATCATTTTTTGACCATCTACGCGCACACACGCACACGGGAGCCCGCGTACAAACCCCGCGAGCGACTTTAAACCACGGGAAAATACGAAAGCTGCGGACGCGAGGCAACTCCGACGCCAGAGACGACACGTTCTCTCTATTTCCCTTTTTCCCGAGCGTCCCCGACTTCGGCGTCCTTTTCGCACCTACCGGAGATTATTCGCGATTCGCGACGTTCCCGGGGCGCGTACGCGCTTAAAAAACCCACGAAAACTTGTCACTTTCGAAAAGTAACTCGCACCGCGATCTATATAACGTATCTTTTTCCCCCCGATCGTGCCCGCAAACTCTAACCTTCCATCAGCTACGAAAAGGGTCTCTCGATATTTCGTCGGCGCGCGAATAACGTTGGAAGCTCGACGATCGCGTATTCGCGCGACGAGTCCGACTATTTCTCGATATTCGCCAACAATTGTTGTGTTTGGATGGACTCGCGAGGAGGAGAAAAAAAAACGAAAACCCGCCGGGTTTTTCTCTCTTCTGTTGAAGCACAACCCCGCGCACGGCAGCAGCGGGCAGTCCAAACGTCGGCGATCCACGCACACTCTCGCACGCGCGTACACACATGCGCGAAAGCGGGTATTCACGCTCCGTGACGTACACAGTGAAGCCAGCCGCTTCAGCGTGTCGCTGCCTGTTCGCTCTCGCTCTCTCTCTCTCTCGCCGTGTCGTATTATTTACTCGCCCAGTGTTTACGGCACTGCCGGGGCCCCGCTCCGTTCGCTCGCTGCCTCCGTCGTGTCTCTCTTTTTCAAAGAGCGCCAATAGCACGGACAAAAATACGATTTTTCACGTTGCACAACCATCTACCTCCCCTTTCGCCCGCAATTATTGTTATTATCGCCGAACCGGCCGTTAGTTTCGCGGTTAGATCGCTCCGCGGACTCGCCGCGAGCCTCGACGGCGATCGGCGAACTTATTTTTATTTCAGCAGGGGACGCGCGCGCGCGAGATTGAAAGTTATGTTATCCCCTATTTCGCGAGTTATCGGGAGTCGCGTCGAAAAAAAAAAAAGATAAGTTTTTCACTCCGACGTTTCGTTTTTGCGCGGGGCTTTGTTACACGACTGCCGAAGCGTACCGGGGACTCCTCTATGATCATTTATCGCGAGTTTAAGCCTCACCTCCCACACCCTTCCGAAAATACGGGCTCAATTCTCGTACTAACGCGCGTTGTCTCTCGCTATCAGCGGTTTGACACGGCACGCACAAGCGGCCTCCGACAATCGCATCCACCATTGCACACACAGCCCTCGTCAGTAACAAACGGACAATGTCGCCAACTTTGTTTCTTTTTTCAGGGACTTTCGCGTCTGAGCGCGACGAAAGCGAATTTTTCGTTCAGAAACACACGCCAAAAGTATCGAATTTCATTGATATTTTACTGGAAAATTGAAAAGAATGAAAAATTTCATTGATTAACCGTGAATTAAAGATCTCGCGAGATGAAATTCTGAAAGTTTGGACAAAATAAGTTCTGGGGACTTTTTTTTTCGTGGATTTCCCGCTGGCTCGATGAGGTCGTCGCGAACGCAGCAGACTTCGCACGAAAACGACTGCTTTTTTAATTTTAGAATATTCTCCCTCGTACGGTCCAAAATGCTTGCACCCATTCGTCGAAATAATCTTATCGCTGCTCGGGGAATGGACATCGATGCGCCATTGAATGCACTTTTTTTTTAACGGAAGATTGATGAAAGCATTCATATATATATATTTTTTTCAAATCTATTTTATCGTAATTCCTATAAATATGAAAACGATACGTGTATACGCTCTTCAGCCAGAATTGTCTTTTTCAACAAAAGTACACGAAGTTAATCAATTATTTTCTTACAGATGCGATCGTAATCGAGTCTCCATCCTCTCAATGATTTCAATCGTCGGCAACGATGCGCGCAGCCCCACCGTCGGAAAATAATCATTTATTTTTTCGACGATAATAATTCTAGCGATTAAGTGGAATTGTGGAATTTATCGAAATTGCAAGGAACTTATTCTCAGGCCTATGCAATCCTTGCCGATCTGCGAAACCTCGCATACTTTGCAAACTGAATCTTTGTACTGCGGATGATAACTAGCGCCGCAGAGAGGACACTTAACTTCTGGTTTTCCGCGATAAATCGGTGTGTACGTGGCAGCGCACAGTGAAAATGGATTGTGCTCGTCGTACGCCAATTGATGCTCGTCCACCGGATTCTTATCGCAAGCCTGAAACAGATTAATCTCGTTTACATGACGCGCTATTACAAAACAATTCGGTCTTTACATATTTGAGCAACTTCCGTAAATGATAAACATTTCAATGTGTTGTCACGAATTTTTCGAATTAAACTTCTTGTTTATAAAATAACGTACTTGTAAAATTTTGCGAACTTGCTGAGCAATTTCCGCTCTGGGTCCCAGCTCGAGTAATTTCCTCGCGAACGAGGCTGTGGTCTTGTAATTCTTGAGCTTGAAGAACATGTTTACAGCGGTCCTGAGGGTAAGGATCTGATGGACAGGCTGCAGATTGCAGTGTGTGAAGTAAGCAGCCATTTCGCAGACTCGTTTCTGTTCGGCGAGGGTGCCCTTGGGCAGATTTTTCCTCTCGGTCTCCATCTTCAAGCCTAGAATGTATTCCCTGCAGATCTCGATGAGCTGCTGCGCCTCGGCGATGTCCTGTCTCGTGTCGACGACGAGGAGTGGGACACCGAGCAGAATCGCCTGAAGTTTCTCGATGGCCTCGACGAACTTTCCTCCGGTCGTCAGCTGATAGCAGACTTGCAGTCTCTGGACGAGCTCCGTGAGGTGCAGCCCAACTGCCGGGAGTCCGGTTTTCGGGGTCGCGTCCTTCCAGTTTCTCTGCGGATAGCCGTACAACGACGGGACGCTGGGGAGCGAGGAGAAACTCGTTCGGGAGCGAGCGAAAGTGTTCATGAAGTGCGCCTGGTAGACTTCGAACTCCGTGACTCCGACCTGGTCGTTGAGCAGACGGAAAGCGGACTCGAAGGAGCCCGCGAGGATGTGATCGACCGGCAGCTGGGAATTGTTAACCCAGTGCTGCGTCGTCGAGACTCCCTTCGTCGGGGCCGAGTAATAACCATCCTCCGTGGACGCGACCGCCGTTTCCAACTCCGGAGGCAAGTCGACGTCCTCGACCTCCCAGCCGGCTCCCTCCTCGCCTCCCACCTCCGCGACTTCACCGACCCCGCCCTCGTCCTCCTCGATCCCGAGCTCGTCGTCCGCGCCCCAGCCCTCCACCGGCGTCGAGTCCTCCTCGACCGCCAGGGCCGCCGCGACCTGGCTCTTGCCTCGCGACATCATCGCACCCTCGAAGAAGCCCTTCGACACCGTCAGCAATGGCCAATTGTTCTCCGCCTGTTGCACCGGCACCGGCGGCCGAAGATAAATCGCTCCGCGCTCCAAATCTCCGAGCTCCTCCTTCATCGTTTCAATCTGAGCGTCGTCCTCCTCCGTCGCGATCCCGTGAATCTTCTCCGTTACGTAGGCAAGGGAGTTCTGTCCGGAATTCTAAAAAAAAGAAAAAAAAACATTTATATCGATATGAACTTGAGCGTGAAAAATTTGTTTTGGAATTTTTATCGATAATTACCCGCAGAATTTTGGCTCGTTCGTAAATGTCACCGAGGAGAAGGCTTCCCTGATATTGGCCAGAAACGTCTTTCCTTATTTCAGCGATTTTCGTCATTTTCTTCAATTTATCGAGATTGCCTGTGATGAGGTAGAGAAAAGCGAGTTTCTCAAAGTTCTTTGTTCTCTGATAACACATCTCGACCACTTGGTGATTCCCTTGGAGAAGAGCTGCGTGGGCGAGACTCTCCCAGCAAGCCTTTTGGTCCAGAGTTCTCGCGGCTTCGAGGGCAACCTCGATGTTGCCGCACTCGAGAGCGAGTCCGAATCTCGTTTTCTCATCCTTGACGAAGTGCAGGGCGACCTCCGGGTATCCTTTCTGTTGCAAATACGCTATGATCGACTGTCCGACGAGATTCGCGGTGCGAACCATGTGCAAGACTTCCTCGTAATTTCTGTTGATCAGCGCCAATTTGAATTTGTATTCGGTCGGATCGATTTTCAGTATTCTCGACCTCGGCTCGCGGTCCAGGCAATAAACCTTGTTGCCCTTTACTTTCGTCACGTAAATCGGAAGATCGAGAGTCCTGATTATTCCGTGATCTCCCGTTGTTATCGCGTATTTTATGTGATTGCTTGTCGTGTAAATAAAAACTCCGGAATCGTCCCAAGCTCCGGACTTGACTCTCGTGTTCTCGCAGATCGTGCACAGAGACTCCAGCTTGCGATTGCAAATCGTGACAACGTGTTTCGCGAGAAGGGCGACGTGGGACATGTCCGCGGACCAAACGACGTACCGACACTTGGAAATTTTCACCTCGGCCAGGGTTCTCTTCTGCTGAACGTCGAACAGAGTCACCTGCTCGGGATCCCGGAGAAGAAGCATTCCAGTTCCAGCGTAAAAGATCTCGTCGCAGCTCGGAATCTGAACTTTCTTCGTCACTTCGTTCTTCAAATTTTTTATGATGAGCTGCAAAAATAAATCAAACATTACACATTTACTCCAATCTTCTTCGTTAAAAATTACTCAAGTGTCATATTCAGTTTTTTTTTTGTATGACTAGCAGGTTACAGTGGCACTTTGCGACCACACGGTAATAAATACATGATTAAAAATCCAGTTTTTTCGATTTTTCAATATGAATTATTGGATTTCGCCACGAATAAGTAACATTTTCGTTATCTACAGGAAATTTCCGATCGAATAGGGTCTTAAAATCGAATTTAAAAGATTTCAAAAAAATTTGGTCAGTCACACTGGGTCTCGGGGACCCATGAAAATTTCAATTAACGATATCTTTTCTTTCTCTTGGTCAAAACGACTTTATTATGGGTGATTCTTAAAGTTCTTAAAAAATTCGCAAAATTTTTCGAATTTTTTTTTATCGATTTTAAGACCTTATTCGATCGGAAATTTCCCGTAGATAATGAAAATGCTACTTATTCGGGGCACAATCGAAGAATTCCTATTGAAAAATTCAAAAAAACTGATTAAAAAATAAGTTTTTTGGCTTGTTCAGTATGAATTCGTCATAGATTTCCTGTCTCTTGACGAAATTAACTTTATTAAGTGTGGTTTTTAAAGATTTTTGCACAATAAAGAGAATGGTGCTACAATTATATTAATATAAAAATTATTTTTAAACTTATCACGTCTTCAAGATAGTCACTTGTCAAATATTTTCAAATGTTCCGTTTCTAGTCTGTTTTTTGAATATTTGAAGTTTTAGAAAGAAATATCGAAAAAATCTGACCTCTTATTCCATCTACGCACGTTTAAAAAAAGAAGTTTCTTACACAGTATGCTCTGTCGAGAACCGCAAATCTGTTTCTGGCCACCCAAATAGCCGTAACACCGGAGCCTCTCTTGGTCTCAGGATCGGTATTGGCATTGCCATCGCGAGGAATCATGTAAAGATCGTAAGTGCTGCTCTCGATATTGGAATCGGACCTCGTGTTGATGAGAACGGCGTTTTCCGCTTGATTGTAAGACATGCTGTAAGCGGGAGTTTTTCCACCGCCCCGAATCTGCATGACGGAGGTGTCCTTGGAAGTGGTGAAGTCGAGTCTGCGAAGGAATCGATCTTTGACGTAGTAGAGGAGATTCCCATGAACGGCATAAGCGGGACGTTCTCTCTCGAGCTTGAAAATAATCATTCCCGAGTCGTGGCCGGCCGCGAAGAGATTGAGAGTCGGGTGGGCCGCGAGGACCCAAAACCTCTCGTGCTCCCTGCGGAAGGTGTTGAGACAGGCTCGTTTGGCCATGTCCCAGACCCTGATGCTCTTGTCCTCGGAGTTCGAGAGGATGAGGTCTTGCCTAGGATGGAAAAGGACGCAGGAGACGTTGTTGTAATGGCCGCGACAGGTGTCGACCTCCCAGGCCTTGAGGTCGTTCATCCGCCACATTTTAATCTGGCGATCGTCCGCGCCGGAAACAATGAGAGGAAGGGTTGGATTGAAGCAGGCCCAGTTAACGCCACGATCGTGGCCCTCGAGAACGTGCCGAACGACGGCGTCGGCCTGTCCGAACAGATCGGTCGCTCCGGGATTTTTCAAGTGGTCCTCCAAGCCACCAGGCCCCGGAGCTACATTTTTCTTCCTCAATCCCGAGATGTCCCAGACCCGGACCGTCTGGTCGAGCGACGCCGAGACGATCATGTCCTCCGAGGGATGAAACTGGGCGCACATTACGTAGTGGTTGTGACCCGTCAGGACGCAGATGCACGTCCGACTCTGCCAGTTCCAGATTCTAATCGTCTGGTCGTCCGACGCGCTCAGGATCCACGGATACTCGTGATGGAATACCGTCGTCCTTATGTAATCCAAGTGACCAAGGAGCGTGAAGATGCATCTTTTCTGCTTGTAGTTCCACACCTTTATCTTGTAATCGTCGCCACCGGATACGAAGAGCGGCTGCTGATTGTGGAAACAAATGCCTCGGACAGGCCCGTCGTGCTCGTCGAACTTTTCGAGGAGCGTGCACATCCGGTAGTCCCACAGTTGAATAACTCCATTGTGCAAACTGAAATAAACGAAAGAAAGATCAGTGGAAGAATATTCTAAGCGAGACTGACTGTGAATCTTTTTTTATAGACTTCCAAGTGTAAGTTTCTTGGTTTTTTTTAATTCGTGAGATTATTCTTTATTATGGATTTGTCAAATTCGGGCTCCAAAAAAATTCTTCGCTCTTCTTTCGTCGAGTTTAACGACCTCCGAGGAAAATAGATTACCGTTAATATCGAGAACCAGTTTTTTTTTTTAAGGATCACGTTCGGGAGATAATTCTGTTCTAAGGAATAACGGTTGGAACGAGATTTTGTTGTGTAAAGAGCCCGAGGCGATGTGCGAGAAAAAAAAAACGTGTTGTTTAGCGACTCCGAAAAAAATACGTGGGCTTCACTGTATGTAAAAACCCGTAAAAAAAAATAAACAAGTCGGTTTCTTTTTGCTATTCAGCTCGGATTCATATAAAGGGAAGAACGATAACTCGAGATCTGACAGTACCGAATAAACCATCTACCTTGTACATTGGGGAAAAAAAAATTATGAAACTAAATATTTTCTTGCTGACTGTAAGTATAATGTGATAAATAAAAGTTTTGTGCCTTTGAAAAAAATAAATATATATAAATTAAAAAAGTGAAGAATCAATGAAAAAATATTCTTTCAGGTTTTAGTGACTGGATCAGAATGCTGGGGAAATCGTCCTGTGCGTGAAGACGTTTTCCATAGGTTCCCCCTGCTTCCACCACCGTATTTATTGAATCCTCCTCCAAGAAATGTTCCTCCTCCAATTTTTCCAAATTTCGAACCCTATCGTCACAGGCAGTCTCAGGTGCACCCTCTGTTCGAAAACGATAATTTGCCTTATCCCTATGCTCAGCCCTTTGGCTACTTCAATCCACGAATCTACACACAATCCCTTTATCCCGTCCTCCACAGAGATCCCTTCCCAATGCTGGCTCACTTGTACAATCCATTGTACATTCGATTTCAGAGGGAACCCGAGTCACCCGGAGACAAGCCTGAAACCTGTTTTGAAAAAGTGCCCGAAGATGAATCAACGACGACACTGAACAGAATCCTTGAGCCCATAATTTGGAATTCTGCAAAAGAGAGCGTCTACGAAACACTCCTGGAAAAGTGTTTCAAGGAAAGAACATCCGTGAATCCTGAGGATTCGAATCGCCAAGTAAACCTAATTACTCTTATCTTTCCCAAGAACAATTGGTCCAGACCTCCAATGACTGAAGCAGTGACTGTGCAACCGGAAAATATGGAAAACCCAACAATGAAAACTGCAGAAATGTCAAAAGTTGATGAAACTTTGGAAAAAATGGTGACAGAGTCTGCAGATTCCCAATCAACGCCAACGAACTCTCAGCCAACGACTACAGAATTCTCATCAAAAGAGAGCATGGAAAGCGTTACCGCCGAATCAACGAGTACTCCTAAAATTAACAACACACAGAAATTGGAAGCTGCAATCAAATTGTCGAGTTCTGTCTAATACTTGAAAATTATTCATCAAAGACTCTGATTTGTGATATACATGGGAATCATAAAATTATCTGCCATGTGTCATGTGAGAATTGTCAAGCAAAAGTTGTTATTGTAATAGCGAGGTATCGAACAATAAAAGTGGAGTGAAAAATGGATCGTAGTTTGATTTTTTCGAAATGAGGACGATCGAGAGAAGTGATCGATGGAATTTGGGCAAATGTCAAACTTATGGCTAATCGTTAATTAAACAATGTGTTTGCCCGTTGTAATTTATTCTCACCTTGCGAGTACCCAGGGGCGTTTTGGATGAAAAGATAGTCCCTTGACCCTCGCCGATTTCGTCTCGAACTTCGTCAGCATTTTTCCCCTGTCGTTTCGACGTAAATAAAGTACAAAGATTAAACAATTAACACCGCCCAGGCGGTTTTTTAATTGTCGTTGTTCCACACAGCCGAATATCGAAACGATCGAGACACGTCACTTGGAATCGCGTGAAAGCACTTCTGCCAACTTTGCGTCTGTCGACAATGAGAGAAAATATAATTTAAGAGGTTAATCGGCAAGTCAGCTCTCCTTCAAAGAATACTACCAATCGAGCAATCCATTTTTTTTTTCCAAAATTATACTCCAAAATTCGACAAACGAACAACCAATCGATTCAATTGCACTAACAATAATCACCAAATTATTGTTGAACGATCGAAAAAATGAGCAAATCGTGACGTAATGTACGATCAACTTTTCCGAGAGGTAAATCTGCTGAAATTCTCACAGCTGATTTTGCGTCAGGGAGTAAATAAACAGTATTCCGGACCGACAGAAAAATGTTCCGACGAGCGTAATTGAAAAAGAATTTTAGTCGTATACGAAAAAATAGAAAATGCTCTCCGAGGTGGATGTATTTATAAGCAATTACACCCTCGTCGATCCCGAAGTCTATCAACTGTGGGTGGATGGTTATTCTTGTAAGAGCACAGTACAATTATTATCGATTTTTCGACGTTTTGGATGTAATTTTAAGATTTTTTTCTCAATTATACGATTATCGTATTTATCAGCCAGCGACGCTGTAGGCATTTTGCACCAGCGTGGAATTTGTCAACAAACGAACGCCCTGATAGACTTGGTCGCCTCCGATGTTTTGGACCATTATCGTACTTATTCCCTGCTCGAGAGATTGCTCCAAACGCCGACCAAGTTCGCCAGTGAGCAGCTAGCCTTTCAAATTGAGCCACAGACCAGTCAAATGTTGATCGAGATGTAAGACCGTGAAAAAAAAACACTCTCTCTCGTTCACGAAAGACTATCGATCGGTTCTTTCGCTCCAGGTATTACGAATTCGACGATTCCGTCGTTCGAGAACTCCTGGGTAAAAAATTAACGTCGAAGAGCAGAAAAGACATGGACGAGGTCTCGGAGAAGACTGGGGTCACGCTCAAAAGCTGTCGACGACAGTACGACAATGTCAAGAGAGTTTTCAAGGTCGTCGAAGACCTGCCGGGATCTCTCGTCGCCAACATAAAGCAGCACTTTCTCCTCCCCGAAGATCTGGCAAAGTATGAAAGAAAATCATCGAAATTACGAAATTAAGGGTGTTGAGTTCGTGGAACAAAAAATCACGAGTTTGACTACGTTTTTTTTCCTATACGAAGGCGTTTGAGAGTAAAAATTTGTTAAGAAAAGTTGTTGCGAATTAACTGAAGAAAAACATATTTAAAATTCAAGGTCGTCCAATGACAGGTCAACTCTCTATGGGATTGCACAAGAAAAATGATGAAATTTTTTTTGAAAAATTAGATGAAATTTTAATGCCTTACAAAGATCAGTGAAAAATTTCACTTAAATTAAGAAGCTCGTTACTGAGATATTTATTATACAAAATTGCAACTTCAAAAACGTGCTCTAATGTGAGAAGGTACAAAAAATAGCCATTTTTTACAATTAATATCTCAATGATGAGCCTCCTAATCGTCGTGAAATGTTTACACAATCTTTTAGAGATGTTACTTAATATTGTGTAAAAATTGTCGAAAATTTTTCATCATTTTCGATTTTGAACATTCTTCAAAATTTGTTTTTGCACCGTTTCGCTCTTCGCAGACGCTACGCCGCCGTCGTTTTCATCGCCTGTCTCAGATTCGAGATGAACAAGCGAAAACTGCAATTTTTGACGTTTCCGGATCTGTATCACTGCGCGAACATCATGATGTCGTCCTGGTCGTATCGTTACACGGGATCCGAGTACTTCGACACGGACCTCGACAGGGAATTTCTCCTCGAACTGCCAGAGTGCAGAGTTCTCTTGGAAAATGACAAACATCACAAGCAGTTAATAAATATATTTTATTCTCGTAAATTTCTCACTTCTTCGTTCTAAATTCGAAACTTCGCCTCGTCTGTTTCAGCCTCGTTTGCATAAAGTTAAAGCCGATGCTCCTGGAGCGTTCTTATCAGGAATTGGACGTGAACTTTCGCTCGTACTCGAGATCGATACTCGGGATCGGCTGCAATCTGCATCGCTCGCGAGAGCTCCGATTCTTCTTCCTCGAGTTGGTCGAGCGTTGCATAGAACCGTGGCGCTCGGCGAACTGGTCGCACACGGATCTTCGCAACTTTTTGGCCGCCTACACGCAGTGCGCCCTCGACATGGACGTCCTAAGGCAAGTTGCCCGATGAAAAATTTGTCCGCGTTCTTCCAAGTTCGTTTGAAACAATAATTTTTACAGGGAAAGCGTTCTGCGGGACGCCTTCGAGAGGTACATGAAAGTAGTAACGAGCTGCTTGCTTCGAATGTATCATACATGACAATTGTTGGGTAACGACGAAGACAGTGGCAAGGGGGCTAGGAAAATTTACAAGGATCGAAGTCGAAGAAGTACACGGTAAAATTCGTATATTACAATTTATTCCATTTATTTATTATCGTTTTCCGTAACCTCTTCGTCAACTCTCTCACCGTCAATTTCTCTCTCTCTCTCTCTCTCTCTCTCTCTCGTTCGTCTCTCGAATCTTTTATTCTCTGTGTAATAAATAACGATGACACGGGAAGAGCTCTTCCAAACTCGTTTTGTACGTATTCCCGACCCAGTGTCAACACAGTATTCACATAACTACAACTATCACATCAACACGCTAGACCGAATATTTGTCGTCCCTCCGCGTTGTGTTCATTCGAGCCCTTTATTGCGTGGCGGTGCGCGATTGAAAACTCGTGATAAAATTTATACATTGTTCTGTCTCCCTCTCGCGATATCGCCCTTAAAATTAAACTAAAGAATCGATTTTTTACATTATACGCAGCGGTCTCGACGTGTCGATGATCAATGACTTGATTTTTTTTTTGGATTTATTTATTTATACAACCGCATTTTGGCCCAAGCGGTCTCTCCTGTTTTGTTTTCACTCTTTCCTATCCCACTTCTAACGTCGGTGCATACATCGATCAATCCCGACCTAGTTATGCAAAAAATCAATAATTGCCCGTTTTATTTTTGTCTCTCTTTTTTTCTTTACCTCTGTATTATTTTTTTCTCTCGCATGAAGATTGTTTCGGCGGATTGTCCAGGAACGTAGCAAAATGAAGATTTTGCGCGTCAATTTCGTGTTCTCGAATTTGGTCGAATCGACGATTAATAAAATCGTGACAGCGAATAATTTGTCCCTCTTGTCTCGAGAGCCGAAAAAAAGTAAGGAGATCAACGCGATGACTAAAGAATTAAAATCGAGGGGCGCCAAGGGTAAACGTGATGATCCGTTGTGACACACGATTTCAGGGGCATCATCGAATTTTAATGTACCTTTAAAATAATTACGATCAAATTGGCTACTGCGATACACCCAAGATTTTGTTGACCGCAAAAACGATGTCCTCCGTTCGCGGTAGAGCCATCGCTTCGAGGCTCTTGGTGTACGGCATCGGTGTGTCGACCCCGGTTACTCGGATTACCGGAGCGTCCAAGTGATAGAAAGCCTCGCCTGAAATTTGAGAACGACCATTGAGCGCGCAATGCAAAAGTTTTACGTGCCTGTAACTGTAAAGCATTCCAGCCGAGAATTTCAATTTGTTGCTTTCCGAGGTAGTCCTATCGCTGTGGTATGTTCAAATCAATAATTAACGTAATTTACGAAGAATCAAAGGTCATTTTTAAAAATAGGAAAAAATGTAAGAAAATTTAGGTATCGCGAACACCATTGGAAATTATTTTTACGAATAAACGTAATTTAGATAATTGTCGAGGAAGGTATAACCCAAGACCTATTGATCTCAAATATATACATTGCGTTCTGAGTAAAAAAAATTGACAAAATATGTACTCACTCGTCGAACGAAATAAAAAAAGCAAACTTTAATATACGCAGAAAATGAGTCTACATTGTTTGAATTTGGCGATAATAATAAGATATCCAGGAAATATTCGAGCAAATGTAATGATTTTCTCAAAATATAGATCGATGAGCCCACTTTTGTTAAACAATAAGATTCCTAAGAGTTTATTTCAATTCATTTTTTTTTAATTCGTATGATCAAAAATGAATTGATTGAATTTTCGAGTGAACGGAAGTTTTCGTATCATCGTAATGCTTTGATCGTGAAAAATAGCAATTTTTAATTATAAACTTCTCGAGAATTTGGTCGATGACCTATTTAAAAATTTTTAATTTGAATTTAAGTCTGTAATTAAAAAAAAAATAATCCGTCGGGTTGTGCAATGACAGGACTACCTTGAATAAAATATATATGAATAAAAGTCCGGAGAATACTAACTCTCCATGATCCTGGCGCAAATCTCAGCACCGATACCGGACTGGGGCCAGCCCTGTTCGACGGTAACGACGTGATGAGTTTTGACGACCGATTTGAGGATTGTCTCGGTGTCGAGTGGCCTGAGGGAGCGCAGATTAATGACCTCGGCCTCGACGCCCTTGCCGGCGAGTTCGTTGGCGGCTTCGAGCGCCTGTTCCACGGCTTTGGAATGTGCGACAAGCGTCACGTGCTTGCCGGCTCGCTCGATCTTCGCCTTGCCAATGGGCACGACAAAGTCCTTACCAAGGACCTCGTCCGAGACCGGATATTGCACACCGTAGAGCAATTCGTTCTCGAGGACGACGACGGGATCGGGATCGCGAATCGCTGCTTTTAAAAGTCCTTTGGCATCCTCGCTGTTGTACGGAGAGACGACTTTGAGACCTGGACAGTGGCTGTACCATGCGCCGAAACACTGAGAGTGCTGCGCGCCGACGCCGGCCGCGGCTCCGTTTGGCCCTCTGAACACAATCGGGACGTTCACCTTGCCGGCTGACATGTAAAATGTCTTGGCCGCTGAGTTTATTATATGGTCGATGGCTTGCATCGAGAAATTATAAGTCATGAATTCGCACACAGGACGTAGGCCAGCCTGCAATGTTCCACAGTTTTGAGTTTCCGACGGAGAGACAGAGCGGATTGCGAATCACGACGAAGAGGGCTCTTCTGTCGAAATCTTGGATAATACTTGCCATCGCCGCTCCAACAGCCATTCCGGTGAAACCTGCCTCCGTGATCGGTGTATCAATGACTCTCTTGTCGCCGTACTTTTTCCAGAGACCCCTGGAGACTTTGTAGGCCCCGTCGTAGAGGGCGACCTCCTCTCCCATGATAAAAACCCTCTCGTCCCTCTCCATTTCCTCGTCGAGGGCAGAGTTGAGGGCATCTCGAACGGTCATCTGAGAACGGAGCGTCCAATATCCATATTAATTTCGAATAAAGAATATAAGAGTCGCGTTTCGTCGTCTCGAGTCGCGAAAAATATCGGTTATTTCGGAAGCTCGTTGAAGCACGACTTTCGTACGACGAATGACCTTTGACGCCCTTCAACGAGAGCAATTCTGGCATTAGCTAATCATCGTTCGAACACGCGAGCTCGCGAGTGGGAAAAATAAATTCCAAGAGTCCACGAGCATCTCCGGAGGACCGGGCCGTCCTCGTGGAAGCGAGGCAAAAGTGGCGAAATGCGAAAAAAAAAACAGGCGCGAAAGATCACGTGACCTGAATGGGAAATTGTCATTTTTTTTTCTCGAGAAAACGATGGCTGATGTTTCGCGGGGTAGGTTAGATCCCACGGAAAAGTGGAACGCACGGTTAATGCGGGCCGAAAGATGGAAGAGAGCCGAAAAAACGTCTTACCTGCTGAGCAGCTGCCACTCTCGATGTGGAGAAGGAACGACGAATAACTTGCCTTGCCGCGGACTACGGGAGAAAAAGACAAAAATCAAAATAAAACGAAAAAAAAAAAACGAAACGAAAATCATGTTAAAATGCACATTCGTTGGAAAATCGGTGAAAGAAAAAAATAGGCATTTTCCACATCGCGTGATACGCGATAATCATAATAACACAGCGAATAGACGTACGAGCTACGACAATGAGTGAAATTTTTCACTTTGCGTTTCTTGTCATCAAATGTATTTACCGTTAACATGATGCCTCGATTGTGCTCGTGAAAACAAAAGAAAACCAAGATAGTATTTAATTTAGCACGGTTTACGAACGACCGGGGAAATAAATTGAACACGCGTGGCACTCGGGGAACCCTCGTGCGTCCTCGCCTCCAGGGGCTCTGATTACGATTCTCGTCAATCGAGAGTCAGCACTGATTTTTCCTACTTCTCTGCTACGAGAATTACCAACAAATGCGGGCTCGCGCGCACGCGCTCCGAAGCGAGCGCGCATGCGCCGGCCGAGCGCGACGCACGCGCGCTCCGAACTGAGCCAAGGACGGAAGGGGGTCAACGGACAAAACGACGCGTTCGCGTCTCGCGCGATCTCGCCAGAATTTGAATTTTCACCGGCAAGGCGTACGCGCGTGCACGTCCTTCCCCTTAAAATCGCGTTTTCCATTTTTATTCAATACGTACGAAAAATCTAAAAAAGCAAACAGCTCTTTCGAGTTGTCGCGAAACTGCCCCGATTCACCGGACGCCGAAAGGTCCGACGCCGGGTCCATTCTTCGTCCCGCCCTCCATTTTTCCGTTACCGTTGTTTCGCCGTTTTCGTTTGATCGCTGAAAGTGAAAAGAATGAAGTGAAAAGTGTAAATAGCTCGATAAAGTGAAATCTAATTGCAAAATAAGTTTTAGTGATGTGAAAAGCGATGCGGGGATATTTTTGGATTATACGGACGCTCGCCGAATCTCCCGTCTCGTCGTCACCGGCCAGTGAGTAAACGAAAAATTCTATCTTCTATCGCATGGTCAAGTGAACACATTCTTGCAAACTGTTTTTCCCTTTTATTATTTACACACATATATGGCGCGGCACTCCGTTCGCTACATGCTCGTACATTCTCCTTACACTTATCGCGGTGCAGTTTTAAGCGTTCGATACTTTATATGTCGTTCGTAAGATGTATTTTTTTTTTCGAGACTAAGGCGAATATGATAACTAAAATGACAGAGCAGGAGGAAAAATTAAAAAAAAACCAGAAGGAGTCACTGATGCGCCGCAGAACACACTCCGAACACAATTTCGTTTCGCAGCATATTATTTTTTTTCTATTTTTTTTTTTTCGCTTTTGCATAAACACGCGAATGATCGTACAATGGCGAGTGAGAGACGATTGCGGTTTCTCATGAGTGGTGCGAATGAGAAAGAGAGAGAGAGATACGTTGAAAGAAAATGACGGCGATATGTACATAAATATATATATATATGTATGTATATATTAATGTTTTTTGCTCGCATGGCGTGAGGATTGGACAAGACTGCGGAGTGAAGCATGAATTTTACGCTAGCGTACACATTCGATGCGTGATTTTTGTTATTCTGTCGAGGAAGAAAAAAAAAACAGACGAAGCGCATGCCGTGTACGAATCGCGTTCACTGTGCGAGAAGGTCGCGCGCGCCGTTCCCGGAAATCCGAGCGCGTTCTCGAATTTCACCCCATAAAAACTTTGTTTACACTCTTACGAGCCAACGACCGTAAATTCTCGCGAATTGAAATTCTTACCCAGAATAACGTTTGCATACACGAGCATTTTTTTTTTATAAGCGAACTTTGATTTCATTTTTTTACAATTCTGTATCAATAATGACACAAATAACGTCTTTTTTTTTAATTAAACGAAATTAATGCAAGTCAAGTTTAATCAAAAAATTTAGAAAATCCGGGATTGATTTTTTTTTTTTACGAAAAACTAGCTCGATTTCCGGGACGGCTCGTGCGCGCGCTGTGTCGATGTGTAGGGCACAAAAATTCGAGAGAATCCCCCGTTTCGCCTCACCGAAATTCTTTACTGTTTTTTTTTCACATTTCTTTTTTATTAACGAGAGAACAACAGTTGAGTAAAAGTCGAATGTGCTAAAGAACACCTGGCTAGGACTTGGAATCGCCAAATCGTCTCTCTTCAGAGTCGAGCTGTTTTATAATTATTATCTTTTGTATTTCATTGTCAAACGTTTTCTCAAAGTGTCAAACCCTCCTCGTTCAGCCCTTCCGGTCGGTCGCGAGGCTTTCGCTCTGCCCTTCGACAAGTCGACGGTCAACGCAACGATAATAATGACGATAATAATAATAAGAAGAAGAAGAATAAGAATAAGAATAAGAAGAATAAATTCGAGTTCGAGTTTAGAAGTGCAAGGAACTATCTGTAGATTTTAATTGTCTCAGAGCTGAAAGAGATCGATTTCGTTATTATCTTTTTTTTTCTTCTTTTTATCTTTTTTTTTTTGTTGCATCTTTTCTGTCCCGTTTTCTGCATCTCGCATCTCGAACGGTCGACGAGCACCGTCCTCTAAGATCTAACAAATCTAAGTACGCTTTACAGATTAACAAGAGCTTTCGACGATAGTAAGTATAGTAATGATAATCATGATAATAATAACGACCCTAGAGTTCACATCGTCGTTTATCCAGGCCCCCCTTCCCTGCCGAACCAATCTCGGAGAGAGTCGCGACGTTTAACCGTCATTTCGGTGTAACCTTCGATAACAAAAGGGTCGCCCCGTCTCCCCCTCCTTTCTTCGTCCCTACGCAGCGTTATTCGCATTTTTTTTTAAATTTTTTTTCTTTTTTTTTCGTATCTTTACATATATATCTGTATAAATATATATGCGCTCGTATATTTGTTCATTAATTAATGCGTGTGTCACCGAAAATCAATCGTAATCTAGAGATATCTACGTCGGTGTGCTTCGAGGCAAGGCCAATTTCTTCACTTACGCTCAGTCTAAACTTTGTACAGGTTTTTTATCATTTTTCGCCCGGTTCGCTCGCGTCTAATTTATAGTTTCGAATAGCCGGTGACTCGGGACGCGTCTGGCTCTCTTTCTCGTCGTCGTGAGTAGAGGATTCGACTTGCGACCACAACGTTTGCAGTCGTTGATACTGAGATTTTTTTCATGAGTTTTCGCGAGCGCGACGACCGTTGCGGCTGCAAGTGGAACTCGTCCGAGATCGTCGTGTTTTTTTTTTCGTTTTTTTTTTCCTCATCGTCGTCGATCGCGCGTCAATCGCCTCGACACTTTTATAATTATTTTCTCTGTTTAAGACAAGTGAGGCCAAAATTTTCTATTTTTCCTCGCTCATGCTTCCTGCGCGCTACTTTTATTTATTGTTTATTTATCTTTATATTATTATTCGTTAACTCGAGTCGTTCTTCATCTTTTTTTTTTCTCGCCCACCTTCGCGGGTCCTTCGAGACCACCCTTGCGCCCAGATTTTCTTCGATTTTTCCGAAACGGAATTATTTCCACGAGAGGGGTTTTTGCTCGCTGCTGAGAATTTCGCGACTCCCGGAAAAAAAAAAATAAACGGATTCTCGGAGCTTTTTTTCTTTTCGAGTTCGAACTTTTCGAACGGATTTGTTCGAATCGAGGCGTAAAACAGGGGCCAAGAAGCAAAATATAAATCGATCACACCACGATCTTCCGCGACTTTAATATTATATAAAAAGTTCTCTTTTTTTTCTCGTTTGTCCGTCTCTCTCTCTCTCTCTCTCTCTCTCTCTCGCTTTCTCACAATCGCTCGACGTTTCCGCTAAAATTTATTTACAAAAGCAAATTCGGGAATCCCCGTCCCTGGACAACGAGTCTCCGAAATTCTCTCTCTCGTCTCGTTCGCTTCTCCCTTTCTTCCTTCTTTGTCGTCGAATCGAGAAACTCAACGGGCTCTCAATGCAAAAAAAAGAGCTCAATGCAAAATTCGTAACAATTTATATCTCTCACGATTGTTGTTTTTTTTTTTCCTTCAAATTTACTTCGTCTAACCTCGTTTATTTTATTTCGTGCTCTGGTTCGCTTCTCGGCGCATTTCTATATAAATTTAACACCGTTTATTTATCTACGGTCGTTCGAATCGTTAATTCTCGTCTCCCTCGCTCGTTCTAACGCGGCTACGCTCGCTACCTCGAACGGACCTCGTATCGGGGAAACAAATTCCATTAATTCCGATAAATCAATAACAACAACAATAATCGATAATAATAAAACATAAAAAAATTACGTTCTAACGTGTTCTCGATGCGACATATTCGATATATCTCGTATATGATTCGCTCTAAAGCTTCGTCCCTTATATCCTCGTGGACGAATGTTTCGTGCCATACGTGTTCCTCTTTTTTTCTTATTTTTTGTTTTTTTTTTCATCCCCTTGCTCCCAATATTATTCTCTTTGGCTTACTCCCCCGTCATCACACGTGTATGAATAAATATGTTTATTTTCTCTCTTCTCAACTCTGATCTGATATTCGTCTCGTCAGCTTCGCTCCGTCGATTCGTCGGAATTTCGCTTCTCGCTGACGGCCGATTATTCAGATCAAAACGATTGCTCCCGCACGCCCTCAACCCTCCCTCGCTTCGCGGTAATTAAATATTTTCCTCTCTACGTTTCTCGATCTTTCGCTAGTTTTTTTTTTTTTTACTTTCAAGCTCAGGACACAAGTTTCTGAATTCGGGCACCGCCTCGCGCGGTCCCCGATACGCTTCTTACTCATTCTACTCTGATACGTATCGATTCATTGTTTTTTTTACTCCCTCGTTCGAGCGCTCTCCGACTCGGGCCGAGTCGTGGATATCTTTTTGTAGGAAAAATCGTTGCTTCTGACATGTTTATCGATTAATTATTGAGACAACGAAGGTCCTAGGCAACCTGAGGTTTCTTTTTTCAATTAATGGTTTTCTTCTATTTTTTTTTTATTTTTCGTTTGTTTGCTTTTTTTTTCTCTTCGTCTTATTTCTCTTCGCGTCAACTCCGCTCGTTCTCTCGATCTTCGACGAGTCGTTTCAGTTCGCCGGGGCACGTCGACGCGTCGTCGTCGCCGACCTGTCGCTCGTAAACTAGAACCAACTTCCCCCGCCGAACTTGGTGGAAAGGCCACCGATCCCCTTGCCGAACATACTCCCAACTTTTCCGACCACGTTCGACGTCACGTTGGTGATGTTCGTCAATGAATTGCCATCCTCACCACCTGACTCGACGATCGTCACCTTCGTCTTCGGCCTCTCGACCTCGTCATCGTTGCCGTTCTCCGAAAGACCCCTATTTTACACACGTTTTTTAAAATTAATATTCTTACAAATTCGTTTTACAGATTTTTAAAATTAAAACACATTTTCTTCCAAAAAAGTTATCTATTAAAATAACTTGAATACGACATTTATGAAAATAATGGAAAAATTTAAAATTTTAGAGTATACGAATCTTGGGTATAAAAATTTACTTCCGTTTTAAAAGTTTTTAAATAAAAGTCTTAAAGTTTTTAAATAATTATTATATTGACATAATTCTAGCGCCAATCTCTTCAATTTGCTAAAATCTTTACAAAATCACCTTTAGAAAAGTTAATTTCGTCAAGAGACAGGAAATCCACGACGAATTCATATTGAACAAGCCAAAAAACTGGATTTTGGATCAATTTTTTGAATTTTTCAATAGGAATTCTTCGATTGTGCCCCGAATAGTTATCTACGGGAAATTTCCGATCGAATAAGGTCTTAAAATCGATAAAAAAAAATTCGAAAAATTTTGCCAATTTTTTAAGGTATACCCCTTTCCATTTATTCAGAAATCTTCAAGGAGTGATCACTTTTAAAAAAATTGATGAATTAACGTAATTCCAACGCCATTCGCTTAGTTTTGTAAAAATCTTTAAAAATCACACTTTATAAAGTTCATTTCATCAAGAAAAATAAAAGATATTGCTAATTGAAATTTTCATGGGTCCACGAGACCCAGTGTGACTTACGAACCTTTTTGAAATTTTTTTTTTCGATTTCAAAAGCCTATTCGATCGGAAATTTCCCGTAGATAACGAAAATGTTAATTATTTGCAGCGAAATTGAAGAATTCATATAGAATGAGCCAAAAAACTAACTTTT